>JBBPOB010000975.1:0-11632 GCA_038091275.1 Tylopilus subfusipes | reverse complement strand
CCGTCGTTCTCGACAAAGTGTTGCATCTGGCCGAGGCCGTCGGCACCTACACACACGCATGAATAACGAGCCAAGATACGCCGCACGAAAAGTCATCTCACAGCCTAGTTGTGTGGGGGGAGGGCATGCCTGGGAGATGTTGCATGTACCGTCTGTACCGCACGAGAAATATGTGGGGATCATCAGACAGCAGGTGATTCGTGTGCAATACAAACGCACCAGATCCTACGATAGAAAGTCTGCGCGCTGACGGCAGCAACGGAAGGTGCGAGAGCAACAATGACTTAGAGGCCATCTTGCGGGTGGGGAGTATGGGACGCCAGGGAGGGCATTATGTAGTTCGACGGATTTGAAACGTTCAGGCTCATAGTGGAGTACTCTTCTGAAATAGAAACGAGAAGAGTGACTCGATTGCCTGTGCGCGGTCATATCGAAAGGCGTTACTTCACGTGCAGTCGAGTACTGATGACCTGCGCGTTTGCTAGCCCGAAACCTTGGGTGCTCTAGCCGGGAGAACGACCTGCAGGACGATAAAAGATGCTAGTAAAACGTCTTTCAGCGAGTGCGAGAGGGGATTTGTAAACGTGTCTGGGTACAATCAAAAGACAAAGCAGCTAGTCTTTTTCTCGCTTGGGGTCGCTCTTGACGTGTAACAATAGCTATTATCAGGAAAAGAGTGCGTGCCGGTCAGAGAGCGACCGTGGGAAAAAGTCTGATATCGCGAAGGAGTCTGATCGTCGATCTCTCCTTCCAAGTCGAATGGCGTTAGATCAACCTTTTTCACTCCAGCTCTACGCCGAGCTACCAGGTAGGCCACACACCCAGTCAACCACAACCACCACCCCTCACATCCTCGTGTCCAGGTCACGAGGATCGCGCCTGGCACGTCGCCTGGAACGCAGCCAAACCTCTGCTGGCGTCGTGCTCGGCGGACAAAACGGTGCGCTTGTACAGCTATCGCAAGGACCCATTCGACCCGTCCAAGATCGCGTTTTCACATCTCACGACGATCCCGACGGGCCACCATAAAACGGTACGGAGCATCGCGTGGTCACCCTCGGGGAAAACGCTCGCGACGGGATCGTTCGACGCCAACATCGGGATATGGGAAAAACGCGAGACGTCAGAGGAAGAAGACGATCCTGTGGAGGAGGAAGAGTGGGAATGCGTCGCGCTGTTGGAGGGACACGAGACGGAGTGCAAGGGTGTCGCGTATTCGGGGACGGGAACGCTGCTTGCAACATGCAGCAGAGACAAGACAGTATGGTTCTGGGAAGGTGATCACCGGGTTTGACCGTGGTATTCATGTCGTTGACTGGTTTCCCTTTTCCCCAGTCAAGCCAGATGCGGAATTCGATTGCTTGGGCGTCGTGATGGAACATAGTCAGGATGTCAAATGTGTCGAGTGGCATCCTACAGAGGAGGTTGTTCTCGCTCTCGCAGAGTGTCGCTTCGAGATTGATTTCAGCTTCGAGGATAGATTCTCGCATCGGGGTCCTACGACGACACGGTCAAGCTCTACGTCGATGATCCATCCGAAGACTGGTTCTGCTTCGCGACGCTAACCGGTCACACGGGAACGGTGTGGTCTGTCGCATGGGCACCCCGCGGTGACTATCTTGCTTCTTCTTCAGACGACCTCACCATTCGAATCTGGAGACGGAGTGCTGAACACGCATGGGAATTTGCCCATCAGCTAAAGGGTCACACGAGATGTATATACTCGATAAGCTGGGGAAGAGGCAAAGGAGACAACCTCGGGTGGCTTGCGAGCACGGGTAGCGATGGTAAAATAAATGTTTGGGAAATTTCGGTGAGTTGGATGGTCAGATGAACGTCAATCACCTCTAAGCTTGCCCCAAGGAGTCGCCCCAGCGAGATGGTGCACGCCCTACGCTGTCGTCAAGACTGCTCGCATCCGTCTCATCTGCTCACGACATTTACGATGTAAATTCGGTGCGATGGTGTCCCCGGTCTGGGTTAGAGGATCTACTCTCGACCGTAGCGGACGATGGTTCTGTTAGAGTATGGAGATTGACACCGACCGTGCGAGGGTCATAGAGGAATGATGGATTAGCTGTCCCAGATTTGGTTATTGGCATACCCATGCTCGTTAGGAGCGAGCCCCTCTTTCGCACTGACCGCCACGATGTCCACTAATACTCTCGCTCGTTCTTCTGCTGCTGCGAGGCCTGGCTGCCAATCTTATTCCCGTTCCTTGCTCATTGGCAATGTAACGCCGACTTACCCCTGCACGAACAAACGACTCTCCCTGTTGGGGACTGTCGCTGTTGCCCTGGCCAATGTCGTGACAATGGGAACGAGCGCAGAAATGTGTGCACCCCGGCTGTATGGTAGTAAGGGGGAATCCACCTGAGCTTGTTGGCCATCTTTTTAATACCTCTGCAGTAAACGACTGGTGCAAATATCTCTTTGCCGCGTTTGCGACGATATTGATGCACTTGGCATACTGTTTTGCGGTTCGTCTGCACGTTTTTGGGACTATGTACCATGCTGGGTTACGGCTCTCTGGAAGCTGCTGGCAGTGGATCTTGATTTCGTAATGTCGTACTCGGCGTGTCCAGCCGTGTAATATCGTTTGTCGTGTCATCTCGCGTTTTCGCTTAGATGGCGATCCTCGGTTTAAACCCATCCACCGAACCGACGAAACCCGGCCATTTCGACATAGAAAAGGTCATACGGCCCAACATACTCGCGCTGCACCCGTATCGCTGTGCGCGGGACGACTACCAAGAAGGGATCCTGCTCGACGCCAACGAAAACGCGCTCGGACACTCGATACAGGCGTCGTCGCAGATACCCCCTGAGCTGCAGGGCACGCTGGGTGCCAAGCTGAACCGATACCCGGACCCGTCTCACGATGAGATCAAATCGCGGATCGTGGCGCTGCGAGGGCTGCCGAGCGTGAAGCACGTCTTTCTCGGTGTCGGCTCGGACGAGGTGATCGACTTGATCATGAGGGTGTGCGTTGTGCCTGCGCGCGAAAAGATCTTGATCACCCCGCCGACGTATGGCATGTACGCTGTCTGTGCTCAGGTCAACGACATTGGCGTCGTTCGGTGTCCGCTCAACTTGAGCGGAAGCGAGGGGGAGGGAGGAGCAAAAGGGCGGTTTAGCCTGGACGTCGACTCTGTCGGTCTATTCGTTTTTTTTTATCGATCGCAACTATGGTGCTGACGAACGGAACAGGTAAAGGAAGTGGTGTCTAAGGATCCTTCCATCAAGCTCGTCTTTCTGTGCTCTCCCGGCAATCCCACTGGGACTACGATCACGCTCGATGCCATTCGATCTCTGTTGGACTATGAGCCATTCAAGGGGATCGTGGTTGTGGACGAGGCGTATATTGATTTCGCGGGCAAGGACGCGTCAGCGGTATCGTTGATCCACGAGTATGCGAATCTGTGCGTGATGCAAACGCTGAGCAAGAGCTTTGGGCTGGCTGCCATCCGGTGCGTGCGTTCATGCGACGATCGTGGATGGGACTGAGATGGATGCATCAGGCTGGGTATCGCGTTGGGACAGCCGCCGCTGATTCAGGTGCTGAACAATACGAAAGCGCCGTACAACGTTTCAGGGCCGACCGCGCACCTGGCAATGGCTGCGCTCGAGCCAGCTGCGGTGCAGGGGATGGGTGACAAGATCAGGACGCTGCTCGCGTCGCGCGAGAAGCTGAAAGCGTCGCTGGAGAAGCTCGCGTATCTGGGGGTCGGTCAGAGCATCGGAGGGAACGACGCGAATTTCCTGATGATTCCTATCCGGGACCCGAAGACGGGGGTGGCAGACAATGCGCGGTCTGTCAAGGTGTACAGGACGCTCGCGGAGGAGAAGGGCGGGGAGGAGAGCTGTGTTGTTGTGCGGTACAGAGGAGGTGAGCCGGGATGCGAGGGCTGTCTGCGGATCACTGTCGGGACGGAGACGGAGAACGGGGTGTTGCTGAAGAGGATGGTCAGTGTGTTAGGTAATCTGTGACCCCTCGATTTGGGGTGTACTGCGACGCAGCAGTTTCGGAGGAGCACTACCAGTAGATCGCTAGTCATGGTGAGGCCAAAGACGCTCTCGCCCCAGGAGCAGCGGAGGGCTCGCGAAGAGAAAGAAAAGTCGGCTCTACTGCCACCAGGTCTCTTGAACCACGGAAATACCTGCTTCATGAACTCGGTCTTGCAGGGGGTGAGTGATGTCCACCGCAATCGCTCTCTGTGCTCATCCGCGCTAGTAGTTGATCGCAACGCACTACCTCCAACTCGCAGTGCACTTCCAGCCAGTCCCGTTACAGATACCCGTCGCGTCCTTTCGCTCGCCCGCACTCACAAACGGACACGGTCTCAGTCGCGAGCACGATCAGCCATGGTCAGACGCCCTCCCGATCGGAGACCACCTCGTCGCAGTACTGCGCACAGCATGGGACATTCAGAACAACCGCAAACGAGAATACATGAGCCCAAAGTGCGTGGACACTGCATCCGCGCTCGCACTGCTTACTCCTCCCCAGAGATCTCTTGGCCGCCCTCGGTAAAAAGTACGACCAGTACCTCGATTTCCGGCAGCAGGACGCACACGAGTTTCTAGGCCAGCTCCTCGACGCCATCCGCATGGAGGAGATGGACGTGAGCCTTTCATTGGTCCATGCGCGTACGTCCTGCTCACCTCGTTCTCGCAGGTCGTCAAGCAACGATCGCCGCCACAAAAGAAATCGACCAAACGGTCTCAGTCTTCTCGTGCTCGCAACACCAGCACCCCCCAGGCTGCAGACGAACTGTCATCTTTTGTCGACATGCTCTTTGGCGGCAAGCTCGCAAGCATCCTCGTTTGCCAGGCATGCAAACACGTCTCTCACACCTACGAAGACTTTAGCGATCTCAGCTTGAGCATAAAACCAGAAGACTATGCCCGCGAACGGAAACGCGACAAGCTGAAACAGTTTGCAAAGAGAATCGGAACAGCCCTCTACGTCGGCGTTCCGCAACAGCGCTCGTCATCTGTCCCTGCCACGCCCGTCCGTGACTCTAATCTAGACAGCCCGGAACACAACGATACCCAGAGGAGACGAAGCATAGATCTCGCCGACGTCAAAATTGTCGCCGAGCCCGTCGACGACAAGCGGGATGCGACCAAAGACGACGCTGTGCAAGTACCACCATCCCCCGCGCCAGACACACCCTCCCTACCGGGAACACCCACAGATACCCCTCAACACGTTCCTGTCACGGATCTTCCCGCGCCTCCCCCACGTCAGGAGTCGTTCGGCGATCATATCACGTTCGTCGCGCCCGAAAAGGTCAATGGAAAAGAAAGAAAAGACAAGGACGAGAGCTGGGCGAAACTCAGTAGGCGAATCAGTGTCTCCGTTGGTCTTACCAGGAAGCCCAAGACCGAGCGGAAAGACAAAAAAGGAACACCTGCAACAACATTGAAGCCTCCAGACGAAGAGAGCCCTGTACATCACCCTGCCTGGGTTACTGTCACGCCGGACGTCGTCAACGGGCTTACTTCCCCCACCCCTCCCGAAAGGGAGCCGACGTCGCTTGGACTCGTCAACGAGAAACTCCAGGCACAACTCACGAACATGAAACGATCCGTTATGCCGACACGACGTTCCAGTAGCTCCCCATTGGGTTCCTCGGCTCCCCGTTTCCCGTTGATCTCACGTCCTTCGAGTCCCGGAATGCACTCAAAAGCTTCAAAGCGTCCCCGCGCGCCTAAACTCAGCACCGAAGAGGCGGCATATCTACGGGACATTCTCGCCGACATCAACCCCCCGAACATCCAAAAGCCTTTCTCTATCTTCAAGCAAACCAAGGAGCCATCGTCGACTTCTGCCTGGAACTCGCAAAACAACTTTTTGAGGGTGAATCAAATCAATAGAATCGAGGAATGCCTTCGATTGTTTACTGCCGTCGAGGTCCTTGATGGAGACAACACCGTCCGTTGTCACCGATGTTGGAAGATTGCCAATGGATTCTACAAGCCTAAAGCGAAGGGATCCGTGCAAGACCCAGATTCGTGTACTGACAGCGAGGATGACGAGGCCGTCGACACAAATACCAGCGATGACCGTTCAGCTCCAGATGCATCATCTACCAACCTCACCGTTCCTGTTCCCTCCTCTTCTCACCCGACACCTCCGTCGCACTCGACTACTTCTCTTCAATATACCCAAATATCTTTTGATACCCAATCGACACTAACCCGACCTTCCACACGCGCCTCGTCAACGCACAAACACGTTCCTCCTGCACTTCAGCTCAATGACGGCTACCCCATTGAACTCGTATCGCCCATTAGTCACGAAACAGCGACCCCTGGGGCACTGGCCGTTCCCTCCAGGACGGCTCCCGAATCTCCCATGTCCATTCGGACAGCCAAGCCTGCGCCAATCAGAGTCATGACGCAGACGTCCGCCACCCCTGAATACTCGTCAAGATCACTCAGTGCGCCGTCAGACCAGCATGCGTTCAGAGGCAGGGACAGCAACACCGAGAGCGAGATCTCAGAAGCCGAAAGCGAGACGTTGCTTTCCGTCTACTCGGACGTGTCATCATCTAATTCATCGCCCAACGCGTCGCAAGACCACCTACAGCCGCCCTCGCCGACGCCAGGGACGCCCTCGAGGGACAAGCAACACCCGTCCGGGGTGCCGCGTTCCCGACAGTACTTGTTGCGACCGGCCTACAAGCGCTATCTCATCGCGACGCCGCCCCCGATCCTGGTCGTGCATCTCAAGCGGTTCCAGCAGCTGTCCAAGACGCCCGTCGTCTCGTTCTCGACCGGCTTCAAGAAGCTGGACGACTACATCTCGTTTCCCGAGCACCTCGACCTCGCGCCGTACCTTGCGCCGAGACGGGAGGACTACTTTGATTCCAAGGTGACAGTCGCGCGGGGGCGCTGTGTGGGAAGGCCGTCGGCGCCGTGCATGTATAGACTGTATGCGGTCGTGGTGCACATTGGAAACATGGTGCGTGTCGTCGCGTCGATGGGTTTTTTGGGGACGACTGACTCGCCTCGCCGCGTGTTCTAGTTGGGCGGGCACTATGTCGCTTATACGGCGCTTCCGCCGCCGTCCGAGGCCGACGGGGTACGACCCGAGAACGACAAGACGCGCTCAGATCAGGGGACGACATCGAGAGACTGGGCGTTCGTCAGCGATACGATCGTCCGACTGGCGTCGTTGGAAGAAGTGCTCAAGAGCAAGGCGTACATTTGCATGTATGAGCGTATCTAACTTATTTACATAGTCTTTTTCTCTCGCGCGTACGTTTCATGTGCGTATTCGCGGCCCTTAGAGCCCCGAACCTGGTGAAGAATTTGCGCCATCTTTATTTCTCTATCTTCTCTTGTTCGCTCATATACCTCGTCGTCATAAGGGGGCGCTGGCGCCCGTCAGGGGATACCTTTTTCGTCTAATTATTCGGATTTGACAGACCTGCTTAGAGGGACGATTTGCGAGCACGGACTCCAATATCAATACACGACTATTTGCATCATACACTTGATGGCCTGGTCGCCCTATAACGTGTGACGGTGCCAGCTGACCAGAAGATTCGTGACGATTGTAAATTGTTAATGACACGGGACGGTTCTACATCGCAGTCCCAGGCTCGTAATTAGATTTTGACGTAGAGGTCGACCGGTCTACGGAACCCTACGCGTTCACGCATCAGCACGGAAACACAGGCCGCGACTCAAGGTCGCCACACGCACCTCCTTCCCCGGTCGTACCGAGATGCTGAGGCGGCCCGAACCCGAGTTGCTGTAGGACCGCCGGGAAATCCTGCGGGCGCAATTGGAGATGCCGCGCGTTCTCTCTCAGCCTCGAACTCATGCGGCGCGCCTTGCCGTACGTCTCCCAAGGCTGCGGCTCGAGGACGAACGCGCCACCGGGTTTCAACGTGTGGTGTACACGCCTGAAAAACGTGGTGATCCCTTGATCGCCGTGATTGAGATGGATCCATTTCGTGATGGAAAAGCTGCGCGTGTGGGTGCGTGGTCAGTGGCGTGAGGGTGCGTGCGTGATGTGAGGGAGGGGGGCGCGTACGCGATCACGACGTCGTAGGTGACGTCGGCGGAGGAGTCTTCGGTGACCCAGTCTGCCGTTCGAAATGCGACGTTGTGCGGAAAGGTCTCGCGGTCTTGGGACGTGGCGTCGGGAATGGGAAGTGGACCGTGGGTTTGCTCGCAGGAGAGGGGAAAGTAGTCGGCGAGGTCGTGTTCGGCGTCGAGACGGATGCGTTTGGTGGGCGGGGGGTGACTCTGTGGAGATTGGAGGCTCCAGAGTGTGCGTCGGCGTTTCCAGGCGGCGCGGACGAGGGTGTCGTCAATGTCGACGCCGAGGACGCGGCGTGCGCGCCATGCGTGTGCTGGGTTGGGGGGGTGTGAGCGTAGCGAGATATGCAGTGGGGTCGTGGTGTTGCGCACCGACTTCGCATGTGACCCAACCCTCGTTGCAGCCCAGGTCGAGAACGGTCTTATCCGCGAAGAACGAGGACGGCAACAGGGCCAGACGCGGATCTCGAAGGAACGGTCGCCTGGCGTAGTACCTGGGACGAGATGAGGGTGCGAACGTGGACGAGAAGGGAGCCGACTCGCCCGTGGTAGTTGCCAAAGATCGGATCCATGGCTGAGGCGGTGTCTTATCGCTCGACTTAAATCCACCAAGAACCAGATCGCCGCCATCAACACGAAATGCCTGGCCCTCGCGCGAAACAGCACGGCGCAACGAAGAAGAACAAGCCAAAGACAACGACGGCGACGGCGACGACGACGCTCAACGTCGCGGTCTTCGTAAAGACGCCCCAGACACCGCCCCTCCCGCAGGCGCTCCAGCCCAGGGCACTGAACAGCCTCGACGAACTCTCTGCCGACGACTGGGACGGAGTCGTCAGGGTCATGTGTGACTATCTCAAAATACCAGGCACGTCCCTCGTACATACCCTCCCTTGCCCGTGCTTATCCGTACGCCAGACCTCACGCACCGCAGCGGTCTCAAGAAGATTTACAACAACTTTGACGAGATATACAAGCGCATCGACGACCTCTTCTCCGTCCATGCAGGAAACCAGATCGTCAGGGGCGGCGTCGTCGCAATCTACGCCAAAATGTCCGCAGACTCAATCCTCAGGAATATGCTCTTTCAGAAGAGTATGGCCCTCGTTATCACCTCCATCGGATCCCCATCATCTCTGACGGCTTTCAACAGGTCTCTTGGCAAAGATCCTCCCCCTCGTCGAAAAGGAAAATTCCCGCCACCTCGCCCTGAGGGCTTTGACTACCGTCACACACCACGGTGGCACCGATATACGTAAGGAGATCACCCTCCACGCGCCCACCATCGTCAAGGTGCTCAAAGACTACCCCGAGGATCTGCACGCAGCCGAATTCGCCATATCCAGTCTGGCACACGCTGTCACCGCATCCATCGACGAACCACAACGCCCCGCAGCGAAATACATCAAAGCGCTCCAGCTCCCCACTCTCTTACCCCTCGTCATAGACTTTGTCGCCAAACCCGGCGCCAGCTTGCAGTTGTTGCACCACGCCCTCGAGTTTTGCGGACATCTCACGCAGCACTGCACCCAAGAATGCTTGGCGTATCCCGCAGTCATCGATTTCCTAATCGCGTCCATCCGCAGCCCGGATCTCCACTCTCGTTTCTATGCGCTCGGCGCAGTCATACGCCTACATCGCTCCCCTCCGGAACCAGAGATCCTGTTCAACGATCCTAGCATCCTCATGAACTCGATGCAGCGGGGCCTGCCGGATCACCTTACCGACCTCATCGTCAACTATGGCACCACACGCTGCGAGACCACCCTCTCCCTCCTTTCCGCCACCGAGTACCAGAAAGCGATGATAGAGTGCTTACATCACCGCGATCTCTACAGACTGGGGCTCGCACTTGCCCAACTCATCCCCCGCAACGAGTTCTCCATCAACGAGGGCGGATTCCAAGCCGTCAACCCGGCCACCGGCAGGTCCGAATTCACAGGTGCCGGTCTCCCGTTCACCATGTGGGCCGACGCGCTGCCGCTTTGTGCCAAAGAAATCCGCCAGCGCCGCAGATCCAACGAAGAAGACCTCGCCGACATGCTCGACCTCAAGTTTTTCGTCATCCGCTCCCGCATGACCGAAGCCATCGCCCTCGCAAAGAAATCCATCGAGCGCAACCCCAAGTTCCCCTACTTTTATTACATCATGACCCTCGGGCCGGACTTGGAGGAGGGACTCCGCTATGCGAAAAAAGGTCTCAAGATCAAGAACGCCACGCCGTTCATCCACTACGTGCTCTTGTCGCGCTCGGTCGAGATCGCGGGTAACCTGGCCATCTGTCGCATCCAAGAGTCCACGGTCGGGGACCGCAAATGGGACGAGGGTCAGGCGCTCCTGAGCAGTGCCTTGGACGATGCGCAAATCTATCTTGCGGAAGCACCGCCGGACACGCGACACAGAAAGAGCGTGCTGTATTGGTACCTCGCCCTCATCCTCGCCGACAAGGGTCCGGAACTGTCGACCGATTTGAGAGAACTCCAGGTAAGCGATTGCCTCCCCCGCTTTTTTGCGAGGGATCCACTCTCACACGGCCCCCGTCTCTCAGAAATACATAGACCAACTCAAGATCGCCGACGAGTTTTATGCCGTGTTCGGCGTCCAGCCTCCCATGTCACAACTGCGCCAGGCCCAAGTGACCATCTGGAAGCACTACCAATCCGCCGCCCAGAAATGGGGCCACATCGTTGCGCGGCTGGACAGCACGAGCATCGACCACGAGCACATCGTCCAGCGCGACCGGCCAGAAGACCAGCTCGCGGCGTGGCTGCACGATTTCAGGCACCGCAACGGGGACGACATCGATGACGATCTGCCGGAAAAGTCGTCTCACCCCAAGTGGTCGACGAACCCGGCCGAGTTGCACAAGTGCTCGTGGTGCGGGAACCCGAGCGCGGTGCTGCGCAAGTGTGGGGGGTGTGAGAAGGCGAGGTATCGTGCTCGACGTTTTGCGTGGTGTCGTCGAGGAGCTGATCGCTCGTTTAGGTATTGTGATGCGAGTTGCCAAAAGTCTGCGTGGTCTGAACACAAGACCGAGTGTAAGCGCCGCAACACTACGGGCTCGTCCGCGTGAAAGGTGAGGGTGCACAAGAGAGGGAGTTGGATGGCAAGATCTGTCCACCCACTCCGCCGTGTTTCTTGAGATGCTGTGTATATGTAAACCGTTCTCTGTATGCCGAAAACAAGTACTAGTGTTGCAAGTCGATGTAAACTATATGACGATCCAGCGTCTACGTCTTCCCCATACACCTACCTACGTCTTTCTCCGTTTACTCGATTTACTCGCTTCGAACACATCTTCTCTTCTGTCTCCGACTCGTTTCAAAAACTCCACCTTTTCGAGATATCCACCGCCACGCCTATTGGCGTCGAGTTCGTTCTGGACGTCGCTCGTCTCAGAAGCGACGTGGGCGCGCCAGTCCATCGCGGACTTGTCGAGCGTCGTGATCTTTTTGGGTTGTGACGCCTTGGGTATCGAAGGGAGCGCGGTACGGGGCTTTCGAGGTCCTGGACGCTTGACGGCCACCGCTGTCGTCGTCGTCGTCGTTGGCGCCGCAGGATTCGAGTCGAC
>JBBPOB010000974.1:0-11637 GCA_038091275.1 Tylopilus subfusipes | reverse complement strand
ACCACATTTTGCCTAACTACCACTAAGCGCCATTCCCACGCCCTCAAATACTACAGAGTGAATACTCTACAATAGCCAAACATTGCAACAGTTTTTGAGGTCACTGTACATTCCAACTCACCATAACTCCCCTTCATCCTCTAGGGTATGATCCAGCTATCTGGGCTATACACACATGTATTCCTCATGGTAGATAAGACACAGGATATCTTAGATCTACCATTCACATGTACAAACCTTAGAATAGTATATAAAGGCTCAGGTGAACGACTGGACTCCCTAGTCTTATTCACTTGGAGATTTCCCATTCTCCACTGTCCACTGATTCCTCACCCTGCTTGCTCTCATCTCAGACTATCAGCTCTTCAGTGAGTCTGATCATTTCACTTGAACAAGACTTTCATTACTGATACTGCAGCAGGCCTAACAAGCCACTCCACATCTGCCTTATCTCACCACCCCTTACTTTTGATCAGTAAGCACAGGGCTTCTGATCTATAGCACACACACAGGGCACACTAACCACCAATCGGTTTAGTGTCACAATACTACCAATTCCCTAT
Source organism: Tylopilus subfusipes (assembly GCA_038091275.1). Taxonomy (NCBI): domain Eukaryota; kingdom Fungi; phylum Basidiomycota; class Agaricomycetes; order Boletales; family Boletaceae; genus Tylopilus; species Tylopilus subfusipes. The sequence goes on along the minus strand of JBBPOB010000974.1, from coordinate 11,074 downwards.
CCCCTTCTACTACAGGACTCAGAGTAGGGTGAGAGATGAAGTACATCAAGGTAACACATACCTTGAAGGCCGCTGGACCTTATATGGTCTACTGGAAGGCCTCACCCCTGAGCAACAGGAACCCCTTGTTGACTATGAGTGGGACTTGCCTGCTCCAGAAGAACCCACCCCGGAAGTAGAGTTCTGGGACCCCATGCTGGAATCCCTGGAATACAGTGTCAAGGTAGAAGAGGAAGAGATCCTCCTTCCCTTGAGTCTCCCCGCCTCGAAGAAAGAGGAGACCCCCAAGTTAGAGTACCCACTGAGTTTACCAGAGGTACAGACAATCCCACACGTCGAGGACCTTCTCTGGCCTGACTTCTCAGACAATGCATCTGATTACTTCAATCAGATTGAGCTAGATAAGCTAGCTTCATACAGGACCTGCTCCCCCGCCTACATCCCTTCTAAGCCGCCCCAGAACCCTTCATTGCATTTGACCCTTACATTGAATATCCTGCACCACCCCGCTTCTCTCCCTTTAGCAGGAGAAGCCCCACCCCCACATACATGGACCTCTAGGACCCAGTCCACTTCTCAGAAGATCAGGACCTCGTGTTCCCTGATCTAAGGGAGTTTAACACAACTCCACTCTGCTCACCCCTGCTTCTTCAAAAAACAATAGATTGGACACCAGTCTGCCACCGCCTTCTTAAACAGGAGATATTTAGGTCTGGATTCTCTACTCCCTTCACTCCAAACAGATGCAGTATCACTCACACTCTGTGTAGAGCTTTCCTCCCTCAACAGGTTGAGGATATTATTCAAGAGGAAGTTGAACTTGGTCGCGTGCAGCAGAGAGGTAGGAACCTTAGTTCACCTCCACCCAGTGAATGCATTCCAAAGAAACCATGGCTTGAACAATCTCCATCTAATCATGCCTCCTCCTCTTCTGCTAGCTTACCTCCTCCCCCTCCTCCCCCTTGTTGCTGGCATCATGGTACATATAGTAGTACTAGTAGCAATCACCCTCCTCTTCGTAGATTGCAAAACCTTAGGGCACCTGCACGTTACAGGGACTTGTAGGATTGTTACAAAATATATCCAGAGGGACTGGCTCATTGCACTGAGAGAAAGAAGAGAACGCATTGAGCAACTAAGATGTGAACAGAATGAAAATCCCGAGCTTGAAAAAGAGCTTAACGAACCCCTAGAAGATCTTGATCAACTGGATCAGATCAGACCGAGATCTCCACCCCCAGATTACAAAACCGACAGAGATTCAGACAATCAATCAATCATAACTGTGCCTGTTAGTCAACATAACGTAATAGTTGACAACATTGAGTAGACTGGATTCAGTAAAGCACCACAGGAACCTATCTAAGTAGGATAAGATAAGATTCCAAGAGTCTATTGACATACTCGCTGAGCAAAAACCAGAAAAACCCTATCCAAAGAAATCTGTCTACACTAAGTTACTCAAGAAGGCTAAGTCTATTAAGCCTAAACCTAAGAAGCTCCGCAAGTAACTATGGCCTCCCAAGCTATGAGAGATGCAGTTCTCACTGCAATCAATGCATGTGCAGTAAACTTCCAACAAGGAGCACCAGCACTAGTTACCGCCATAACTGACATCATCACTGCATGTGATGATATGGGTACACAAGTTGGTAATCTACAAGTACAACTAGCACAAGCACAAGCAGGTGGAGTAATCACTACATCCAAGATCTCTAAACTACTTGCCAACCCAGGAACTTTCGATGGTTCCATATCTAAGTTTGAAGAATGGTGGGCAAAGATCAAAGCATGGCGACAAGAAAGCAATGCTGCCATGCCTACCAACACCAACAAACCGGTCCAAGTAGTCCTATCTTGACTAGAAGGACCTAAAGCAGGAAACTTTGCCCAAACATGCCTTGAAGCTATCAATGCCAGAAACACATACACATGGGCTGAGTTAACCACAGAACTGGAAGGACTATTCCAACTAGCTAATCAGAAACATTGGGCCCGCAAGAAGTTCAAAGATCTGAAACAAGAAAAGATGTCTGTAGATGACTGGATCATCAAATACCAGACATATGCTGCTACATCAGAATTTGAAGCTGGACAATTGTGTGACATCATTGAGCACAATATTGATCTGTCCATCATTCAGAAATTGATCAAGCAAGGTACATGCCCTACTACATCTGAAGAATACCTACAGAAGGTACAAGAACTTGGACAATGGAGGCAATTGATCTGATTCCTTGGTATCTCCAGATCATCTCGAAGAGATCTGAGCTTCATGGACATCAGTGCCTTAGATCAAGATGACAACATCAAACAAGAAATTGAAATCAATGTCTTCACCAAAGGCAAAGGAAAGGGCAAAGGTAAACCTAAGAGAGGACCGAACTGCTTCAACTGTGGTGGATCAGGTCACTTTGCTAAAGACTGTCCCAAACCATCAACCCACTGCCGAGATTGCAGTTGGTCTAAAGAACAACACAAATCTTCATACTCTAAGTCAGGATCTAGAATCCAATCTACAGATTGTGACGATTCTAATGAACCAGCCACCTTATGGGATTCAAGTTCCCACCTCATTCAAGGAATGAACTTTGAAGAAGCCAAGGCCTTCTTCTATGATCTTAAAGACTCAGAAAAGGGAAAAGCCAAAGCACTCTGATCGATCTGGGTGATCCAAGTGTTGTCTATAAGAACATTGACCAAATCAAATCAAGACCTATTTCTGATGCTACCCATTCATGTTTAAATTATGGTCAAATGGGGACTTCTATAGACCAGGAGCTTGGCTGGAACTGCACAAAGCCAGTGCTTAATTCTGTTTTTACCCTCACTCCACAAACCCCAGATCCACGAAAGATATCTAACACTTCAACTTGCAGAGATATCATAGTACTGCTCAAGATTGCACCAATAAAGTATAGACAAAGCTTTAGCAAGGTCAACACCTTGTTAGACAGTGGTGCTAACACCATATTTATTGATCACAAATGGGTTGATCAAAGGAAGATTCCACTTCGACCCTTGAAAAAACCAATTCCCATCTACAATGTCAATGGAACTCATAATTCAGCAGGTAACATCACCCATTGCACTGAAGTTGTGATAGAGTTTCAGGGACATCGAAAACAGGTAATTGCTGAGATAACTGATCTAGGCAGGCACCAAATGATCTTAGGGTACACATGGCTTAAACACCACAACCCTGATATAGATTGGGAAAAGGGGAAAGTCAAAATGACATGCTGTCCATGGACTTGCAAAACCTTGCAAAATAGATCCCCTTTTGCTAGACATGTAGAAACACTTGAAAGAGATGCGCTCCTACATATCCATGCTATCAAAAGAAAGGAAGAACTCAAGGAAACCCCTAAACCTGATCCTAAACCCAAAGATCTAGTCCCTAAGGAATACCACAAATTCCTTAACATCTTCTCTAAGAAAGAATCAGAATGAATGCCAATTCGTAAGACATGGGATCATGCCATAAATCTCAAAGATTCTTTCAATCTGAAGAAAGGACACCTAATACCCCTATCCCCTCAAGAACAACAAGAAGTATCTGATTTCATAGATGATCAGATGAAGAAAGGATACATCCGACCTTCTAAATCACTGCAAACTTCACCAGTGTTCTTTGTACCTAAGAAAGATGGTAAGAAGCGAATGGTATAGGACTATTGCTATCTTAATGAACACACGGTCAAGAATAACTATCCTCTTCCTCTAATAAGACAGTTATCCGAGAAAACTCACTGGAGCAAAGCTATTTACCAAAATGGACCTCTGATGGGGATACAACAATGTAAGGATCAAAGATGGAGACAAATGGAAAGCAGCATTCGTATGCCACCGAGGTTCCTTTGAACCCTTGGTAATGTATTTTGGTCTTTGCAACTCACCCGCCACCTTCCAGGCAATGATAAACAAAATCTTTGCTGATATGGAAGATGTCCTAGTGGTCTATATAGATGATCTACTCATCTTCACCAAAACCGACAATCAGAAAGAACATGATAAGATAGTACTTGAAGTCTTATGACGCCTCAAAGAGCACGATCTATTTGTCAAACCTGAGAAATGTTCTTTCCAAGTCAAGGAAGTAGAATTCCTAGGCATGACCATAACTGCCTCAGGAATCCAAATCAACGATGACAAGGTCAAGGCTATATTAGACTGGCCGACTCCCAAAACAGTCAGAGGAGTTCGCAGTTTTCTAGGATTAGCAAACTTCTATCAAAGGTTTATAGAAGGATACACTCAGGTAGCTTGTCCTCTAAATGATCTTACAAAGAAAGATCAACCCTTTGAATGGAAGGAAGCTCAACAGAAATCATTTGATGATCTCAAACATAAGTTCACTACCGCCCCTATTCTAGCATTTCCAGATATCAATCAAAAGTTCAGACTTGAGACCAATGCTTTAGACTTCGCTACAGGAGCTGTGCTATCCATTGAATTAGATGGCAAATGGCATCCAGTTGCTTACTCTTCACACTCAATGTTGCCAGAAGAACACAATTACCCGATTGCAGACAAAGAGATGCTAAGTGTAATCTGAAGCTTAGAAGAATGGAGACACTATCTAGAAGGAGCTGACCATGAATTTGAAGTATGGAACAATCATGCCAACCTTCAATGGTTCATGAAACGACAAGATCTGAATCGTCGACAAGCACAATGGGCTCAGTATCTGTCCAGATTCAATTTTAAATGGGTACACACAGCCGGAGCACAAATGGGTAAACCAGATGCCTTATCAAGACAAGAAGATCACACAATAGGAAAAGAAGACGATAACAAAATGGTTCTCATCATTCCCCCTGATAAGATTGCATATACTTCTGTAAACATCACTACTGATGCTGATGACATCAAGAATCGTATTTGGACCGCCACTGGAAAGATTCATGAGTCTAGCATCATCACACACTCTAAACAACACAAGATCTGTGTAGATCTAGATGGAATTCTCTATACTAGAGAAGAACAAATGTTTGTACCTAATGATCAAGATCTTAGAATGGAGATCATATGGTTACATCACAATACTCCTATCCCAGGACATCCAGGAATGGAGAAAACCCTTGAACTCGTGCAACACAGCTACACTTGGCCAGGAATGTCCAAGCTAGTTAAGGACTATGTGTCCCGATGCAATCGCTGTGCCTGATTCAAAGAATCTAATCAAGCTCCCCAGATAAACTACAACCACTTGAAACTCCATCAGTCCCTTGGACAGAAATATCTGCTGACTTCATCATGGATCTACCTGAATCAGAAGGATTCGACAGTATCTTAGTAGTTGTTGACTGTTTCTCCAAAGAAGTTGAGTTTATCCCATGCAATAAAACAGTTACTGCATTGGAAACCATGAAACTCTACCTTCGCAATGTATGGAAACAACACGGTCTTCCTACAGGAATTGTATCCAATCGAGGACCTCAATTCGCTTCACAGGTCATGAAAGACATCTGTAAACAATTAGAAATCCAACCTTGGTTGTCTACATCATTCCACCCTCAGACCGATGGGCAAACAGAAAGGATCAATAGAGATCTACAACAATACCTTCGTCTCTTTACTTGTGAAAAGCAGAATGAATTGGTTAGTTGGTTGCCTATAGCACAGTTCTCTTACAACGCAAAGAAACAACTTGCAACATCGAAATCACCTTTCAAAGTCACTAGATCCTATCAGCCATGCATGGGCTTTGAGCAAAAAGTAGCCAAAGCTCCAGCTGCTGAAGAATTGACTAAACAAATGCAAGCTACTCTAGAACAAACAAGGAGTAATCTAGAAAAAGCTAAGTTACGAATGAAGAATCAGGCTGACAGACATAGATCTAACGCCCCTGATTATCAAATCGGAAATAAAGTTTGGCTTTCTACCGAGAATCTCAAACTCACCTGATTATCACATAAGCTAATAGAACATTGGCTTGGACCTTACGAGATTACAAAACGAATCAGAGATAACACAATTGAATTGCATCTTCCGAAATCTATGCGAATCCACCCAGTAGTAAACATCTTCCAGATTAAACCATACAAGGAACGCCTTGAAGGTCAAACCACGTATAAACCTGGACCAGTAGAAGTTACTGAAAAAAGAGAGATTGAATATGAAGTGGAATACATCATAGATTCGCGATATAAAGGAAATCACCTTGAATACCTCGTACATTGGAAAGGCTACACTGATGAAGATCGAACATGGGAACCAAAATCTAATCTAAAGAATGCTCAATCAGCAATCAAGGATTTCCATTGATCCCATCTGTTACGTCGTTGGACGTGTACTACCTCTAAAGACGAGGACGAGGTATGCTTGCCCGAGTAGGGTAGTTTCTGTGTTCAAGTCTCCGTTGAGAGAGACTAGGTTTATGACAAGGATTGCTTCGAGGAGTGAATCCTCGATATCACAAGTCGCAATTCGAATGATTGCCCAAGCGTCGTCTATTAAAGAGTCGATGATACGAGTGAACCCCGAAGCCAGGCTTTCGGTTAGAATGTCGCCTTCTCGAAGAGGTCGACCAAGGAAGTCTTTAGACTGAGTCAACCGGGGTTGCTCAGGACACGACAAGGTCAAGTCGAGAAAGGTTATGGATTCAAGGGTAAGCGAGTACAAGGTAGAGGCTAGTTATTCGAGAGAACTAGCATGAGGAACAAGAGTGCTGGTCGCACGGTTTAAATAACGATAGACTCGGCGCACGGACCAAGATGAAGATGGAAATCGGAAAGTCGTACGATATACGGAGGCCAATCAGAAATCAGAGATCGTATCGTACGATTTAGAGAGCCAATGAGAGAAGACGAGTGAAAAGTCGTACCATTTGTACGAGCTTCCAATAGGAAGGTGAGATCCTGTATCCAAAAGGGGATCAGGATTAGTAATACATATTGATGGAAGATGAGACAGCAAATCGTAGTATGAAGAGGAAAGAGAAATTGTAACACCATCCTAGTGCACCTCAACATTTAGCTATGTCACAGGCCACCTTCTACTCACTATTCGCCTTTTGTGGAAAACCGATTCCAGAAATTAGCCAGGATCATCTACCTTTTGATCACTTAGATGTAGATTGAAAGAACCCCTGGGCTGCGACAGGGTGAACAATGCATTGATCCTAGGTACACCCTCGATAGGTGTACTACATGCTAACATCTAAAAACCTGGTTGAGCCTTGCTCCCACAAAGCGATTACAATGGAATTCACTCTTGAAGTTCCACCATGCATTCTCAAAATCTTCCTATGCATTCTCATTCTATTCTCTCCAAATACCCCTATGATTCTCTCTACTCTTTTATCTTTTTGGACCTACTCTCTTTTATTTATCTTTCTCATCATCCTCACTCTCGCTCAGGGCTTTTACTTGATCTTCACTTTTGATACAGAGGTCTTAGACGAGATCTCCTCACCTTCGAGATCCACCCAAATAGACATTGGCGATCTTGGGACCAACTATGGGAAGAAGAAGAAGATCAAATGCCAGGAGCAATGGACCTCGGACCACTTGGACCGAATCCATATAACCTAAATCCCGGTGAAAACCCCTATGACAATGATGAACCCAATGAGTACCCTGAAGAAAATTGGGATCACAATAACAATACAGATAATTGGGCAGAACAAGGTTGTGGATTAACAGCCGAAGATCATGAAGAATGGCATCAGGTAAACAACCCTGACGATGTAATCTTCCCTGATCCCGAACCTCAACCGGAACAAGGAAACAATTGGGAACAATGGGGAAACCCATTTAATGATCCTAGATGGATCCATATCAATGAACTCACAAGGATGTTCTATGATCATCTCCCACCCTTCATGGCACAATGGATATCAATACTCCCTTCCATGATCGAAGAAGTTACATTATCAGTGACTTCATCATCAGTGGACATATTGGAAACAATGCCAGAGCCACTGGAAACCCCGGACACAGATCCCGAGCAATCAGAAGGCTCATTGGAACCATTCAATGAAATGAACATTGATCCAATTCCAATATTAATTACTCCGCACACTCAATGGGACTGGGTACCCACATTTGACCAAGAAGCATCCCCTCTTCCTATGTTCCATGGACCAGAAGCTGGCCCTTCTAACCACCCAAATGCCCTAATTATCCTTGATCTAGATCGTACATCAGACACAGATCCTGATGTAATCCCAAGCATTGAAAAGGTACTCCTCAAAGAAAGTCATTCAGAGTCTAACTCATAGAGAGGGGGTAGTGTTACGTTTTCCCTAATCCTTACTCGCTACTACACATTTCGTACACTTTACTATGCTACTTAATTATTTGCCCATTGAGAGAATCGAACTCTCAACCTCTCAGTACTGATCACCTACTGATCACGCTACTAACCACTACTGATTACATACTGATCATGCTACTGATTACCAGATCGACTCAGGATGAGTCACAGCTAGTCACACTTAGTCAGAATGAGTCATAGATAGTAACAATGTCTATCGCCTCATGGGCGCCTCATGTATTTCATCTCCACACACTATCTCTGCCTCATGCCCCTATCTCATCCTCATGTTCCTCCTCATGTACATTCCAACTCACCATGACTCCCCTTCGTCCTCTAGGGTATGATCCAGTTATCTGGGCTGTACACACATGTATTCCTCATGGTAGACTAGACACAGGATATTGTAGATCTACCATCCACATGTACAAACCTTAGAATAGTATATAAAGGCTCAGGTGAACAACTGGACTCCCCAGTCTTGTTCACTTGGAGATTTCCCATTCTCCACTGTCCACTGATTTCTTGCCCTGCTTGATCTCAACTCAGACTATCAGCTCTTCAGTGAGTCTGGTCATTTCAGTCGTGGCCCAGGGGTTTTTTCAATCTACATCTAAGTGATCAAAAGGTAGATTATCTTGGCTAATTTCTGGAATCAGTTTTCCACAAAAGGCAAATAGTGAGTAGAAGGCGGCCTGTGACATAGCTAAATGTTGAGGTGCACTAGGATGGGATCAATGGAAATCCTGGATTGCTGATTGAGCATTCTTCAGATTAGATTTTGGTTCCCATGTTCGATCTTCATCAGTGTAGCCTTTCCAATGTACAAGGTATTCGAGGCGATTTCCTTTATATCGTGAATCTACAATATATTCCACTTTGTATTCAATCTCTCTTTCTTCAGTAACTTCTACTGGTCCAGGTTTATACATGGTTTGACCTTCAAGGTGTTCCTTGTATGGTTTAACCCGGAAGATGTTTACTACTGGGTGGATTCACATAGATTTCAGAAGATGCAATTCAATTGTGTTATCTCCGATTCATTTCATAATCTTGTAAGGTCCAAGCCAATGTTCTGTTAGCTTACGTGATAATCAGGTGAGTTTGAGATTCTTGGTAAAAAGCCAAACTTTATCTCCGATTTGATAATCAGGGGCGTTAGATCTGTGTCTGTCGGCCTGATTCTTCATTTGTAACTTAGCTTTTTCTAGATTACTCCTTGTTTGTTCTAGAGTGGCTTGCATTTGTTTAGTCAATTCTTCAGCAGCTGGAGCTTTGGCTACTCTTTGCTCAAAGCCCATGCGTGGCTGATAGGATCTAGTGACTTTGAAAGGTGATTTCGATGTTGCAAGTTGTTTCTTTGCATTGTAAGAGAACTGTGCCATTGCCAACCAACTAACCAATTCATTCTGCTTTTCACAAGTAAAGAGACGAAGGTATTGTTGTAGATCTCTATTGATCCTTTCTATTTGACCATCAGTTTGAGGGTGGAATGATGTAGACAATCGAGGTTGAATTCCTAATTGTTTACAGATGTCTTTCATGACCTGTGAAGCGAATTAAGGTCCTCGATCGGATACAATTCCTGTAGGAAGACCGTGTTGTTTCCATACACTGCGAAGGTAGAGTTTCATGGTGTTACGATTTCTTTCTTTCTTGTACTATGACTCGCTGTCTCGTCTTCCGTTGCCATGTATTACTAATCCTGATTCCCTTTTGGATACAGGATCTCACCTTCCTATTGGAAGCTCGTACAAATGGTACGACTTTTCATTCATCTATTCTCATTGGTTCTCTAAGTCGTACGATATGGTTTCCGATTTCTGGTTGGTTCTCGTATATCGTACGACTTCCCAATTTCCCTTTTCATCTTGGTCCATGCGCTGAGTCTACCGTTATTTAAACCGCACGACTGGCATCCTTGTTCCCTACGCTAGTTCTCTCTGATCTACTAGCCTCTACTTTGTACTTCGCCCTCTTGAAATCCACAACCGTCGAACATTGACCTTGCCGTGTCCTGAGCAACTTCGGTTGACTCAGTCTAAAGACTTCCCTGGTCGACCTTCCCGAGAAGGCGACACTCTAACCGAAGCATTGGCTTCGGGGTTCACTCATCTCGTCGATTCCTTAATTGATGACACTTGGGCAATCACTCGAATTGCGACTCGTGGCATCGAGGGCTCGCTCCTCGACGCAATCCTTGTCATAAACTTAGTCTCCTTGAACGGGGACTTGAACACAGAGACCACCCTACTCGGGCAAGCATATCTAGTCCTCGTCTTTAGAGGTAGTATACGTCCAACGACGTAACACATGGTTTCTAATACAGTAACTGTTTTATTGCATGGAATAAACTCAACTTCTTTGGAGAAATGGTCAACAACTACTAAGATACTGTCGAATCCTTCTGATTCAGGTAGATCCATGATGAAGTCAGCAGATATTTCTGTCCAAGGGACTGATGGAGTTTCAAGCGGTTGCAGTTTACCTGAGGGAGCTTGATTAGATTCTTTGAATCAGGCACAGCGATCACATCGGGACACATAGTCTTTAACTAACTTGGACATTCCTGGCCAAGTGTAGCTGCATTGCACGAGTTCAAGGGTTTTCTCCATCCCTGGATGTCCTGGGATAGGAGTATCATGATGTAACCGTATGATTTCCATTTTGAGATTTTGATCATCGGGTACAAACATTTGTCCTTCTCTAGTATAGAGAATTCCATCTAGATCTACACAGATCTTGTGTTGTTTAGAGTGTGTGATGATGCTAGACTCATGAATCTTTCCAGTGGCGGTCCAAATACGATTCT
>JBBPOB010000973.1:0-11641 GCA_038091275.1 Tylopilus subfusipes | reverse complement strand
GTTACATAGATATCAGTTCATTTGCCTGTAAGCATGATGGTTATTTTGAACACGCAAATTCGCAGAACGTACTAAAACAAGCTTCCTTGTCACAATTTATACGCAGACTCGTCGGCAAATTCGTCATTCCAAGGGGTTGTCGGCCGGAGCCAGGTCCGACCAATCGGCCCCTTGGAATGACGAATCTGCCAGGCAGTGGCTCAATAAAGTTCTCCCGCATTCACCAATCAATGAATATGGGTTCAACAAGCGGTACTAGCGCAGGATGCAACATTGCTGATGCGTCACTGCGACGGAATTGGCGAGGATAGGGCTTACCCTCTGCAAAAACGGCGGAATTCGCGACAAATCGACATTGACTTGGCAGTCAGGTCGAGCCTATCACCAATCCCCACGTCTTATAATGGCAGCCGGCCCCACAACCGCCGGGAGACGGACATGCTCCGTGCGCTCCTCGACGCGGCAGGCATGTTGAGGGCCGGCCCCACGCGGTGGACACGCTGCGAGCCTCACTGCGGCGCTGTCGAACAACCGAGCTCGTCCGGTGCTCCGCCGTGGAAAGGAAGGTGTGAATTATCTAATAACCTCGCAGACGCTCATCGGCGTCGTTTTATTCAACTGAGAAACATGGCTTGCTTGATGGCTCAATGAATCTACTAATCACTAATTCCCAAACAGTTCAAGTTATGTCCGTGGTGTTGAACAGACGGTTCCCCGTGTCTGTGGTGCCTCTGCCGGTATACTTATTGTCCGAGAGGCGGAGCGCTACGATGTTGAGATTGGCGTCATGGACAAGTGCCCGCGCGAGTGGTGTGTCCCCAGTGACGGCTTGGGACTGAACTACACCGGCCACTACCACGATTCGAGCACCGGCATGCAGATCCCTTGCGCGCCGGATAAACTGCATCGCCGTGTTCCCGTTGTTGATCACTGAGTCTACCAACAACACGGTGTGTTGCTGCTCCACATGGTCTGGAAGGATCTCCTCAGGCCGCTTGGCGTGGACGAACATGGCAAGCGGGAAGGCGTCGTTGACGCCGAAGGCCATTGCTTCTCCGCCTCGCATTAGGGCGACGATCAGCGTGCGTTGCTCATGGATGAGCCGATGCCCCTCTGTCTGATGGCCTTGGACGTGTGGGATCCGGTATTCTTCGAGGCCGATGAGGTCTGCAAGGAACTCCATTGCCAAATACCACCCAACGCGACGATGGGCATCTCTGAGAGCCGGTCCAGCAATGGTTGCGTCGCGAGTTGGCGTCATGAGAAGTTTGGCAGCGCTCTTGGACGTAGCGTGAAGGACTTGAGGACTGAGGCAACGTGGCCGGCGGAAGACTGACTCGATGAACTCGGGATCTGTGATATCTACCAGGGGAAGCCTGGTGGTGTCCAACCGTGGCGACACATTGCTGGGCAGCAGGACTTGCCGCGCTTGAAGACCGCCGTTGTCGATAGCATCCAACAGCGCCGCCTCCATGGTCTTGCTCCGAGTCCGATCCTCGCCGACCACGACAACGGCTTGATCCGCCTTGGATAGCATGTCGAGGTCCAGAGGACTATCTCCGAATGCAAAGACATGGCAGTGGTGAACGGTGTGAACATGAGCGACCAAGGCGGCTTTCACCTCAGCGTTGACGACGATGGCATCGTTACCGATAGGTCCGGTGCCGATGGTTTTGATCCTGCTGAGGCCTGCTCTCTCCAAGACTCTCTCCCAAATAATAGTGAGCCCGCAAGTGACAACAACCGCCCGGACGTGCTCTGATGCTTCCACCTGCTTCAGGAGCTCGAGGAACTCGGGGTACAGAGTCACTTCCGCCGCCACGGCATCGCAAAGGTCGCTGAAGTGCAGGTCGCGGTGTACCTCTTCGTACAGCAAATTGGCTTGGCGAAAGGCGGCATATGAATACCCCAGCGGGCCGCTAAACAATTCCTTTAACAGATCCCCCTCCTCAGAGCCCCGAGACTTGGCAACCATCTTCCAGAACAGCGTGCCGGTATCCGCCGCGGCCAACGTCCTGTCCCCGTCCACAACCAAGACCGTCTCCAACTTCTCCAACCCGGGACCCAGCGCCTGGTCCAGAATGCTCTTGGCACGGCGAAGGTTGTATTCCTCAGTGTGGACCCGGAAGTCGTGTGCCAGCGCCGAAACATCTGTCACAAGGTCTGACGACCGACCCAAGCCGATCACCGAGAACAAGATGCCGTGATCCATGCAGAGATGGTGCAACTGTGTCTTCTCCTCCTCCTGCCATCTGCGAAGGTGTTCAACGGATACAGCCGCGCGCGTCTTTTCCGAGTCGTCCAGTCTGCGTTGGGCAATCACCTCGGCTGGGATGCCCAGGTAAATGATATGAGTGTACGTGCTCAGGTCGCCCCTGGTGCACACCACTTTTCCTGCCTCCTCCCCTTCGGCCCAGAACATGAAGTGGCCCGCGATAATGGCGGCGCGGCCGGTGGTGGCGCATTCATTGCCGATCGTGGTAATGGCGAGTTGGCGGTATCTGGTCTTGTCGTGTTCCGGCAGCTTCTGGAACGCCTCGAGGCCGCCGAAAACGAGGGATGAAATCATAGCAGAGCCTTCATAGAAGGAAAAATCTTCGAGTTCTAGAGTGAGTTTGTTGAGCAGGAAGGTCTTGCCAGAGCCGGGAATGCCGTAGATGCCGACGACTACTGGCTTGGAATTTGGAATGTCAGGGCTGGCAGGATGCTTCAGCTGGTCTGCCGCCATGTTGCCGGGAGGGCTAGTCAATAATTTCGGCTGTTCTGGAGGCATAAACGCAACTAAGCTGACGGCAAGGAGGGTTGAGATAGAAGGCTGTGGGAAAACGGCTTCAAACTATTGTGGCCCGACAGCTTCCTTACACGGAACAATGGTTTGACTGGCAGAAAAGCCTCAAGGCGGCCGAGCCATGGATCTTTGCATTATAAGGTTGAAGATTGCATATATGCCGATGCCTCTCGCCCTGGGGATATCTGCTCCAACAAACCAAAGTCAGCGGTAACCAAATGCCCTTTGCTCTCCCCGTTCAGTCAAGGCAGCACCAAGCAGCCTTGGCCAATGCGATTGGTGAGCAAAGGACTTATGCGACAGTGCTGTTGCTACGGACTACTAGAGACAAACAGACTCGGACTTACCCGTATTACATAATCACGTAGATTATCTTTGCCAACTCACATAGATTGCACCTCAGTCCCAGTGAAAAGTTGCTATGATCACAGCTGTCCAGCTCTGTCTGGTTCTGTCTCTTATGTCGGTACATAGTATGTCATGTGCAATCAGAACTCTCTAATGGAATGAGAATGTTTTACATGCTTGTATATGATTCCGTCTGATAGTGTATGTTTATCATAAGTTAGCAGATAAGGACAGGGCCAATGTCATCTTGCTGATATGATCCCATCGGATCATAAATGTCACCATATGTCACATACATCTGCTGAAATCTGGTGCTATATGCTGCTTTGTGCTCAGCCATTCTGCTTGTTTATAATACAGCATGATCATTTAGGGTACATACGACATCTGCTGTAGCTATGACAAAACATGTGACAGAACAAACTGATGGATATAGTAAAGTGAGGGGGATACAGTGAGTTTGAAGCAGAAGAAGTGAGCAGGGGACAGTCATTGACAATCATTGGCAGCAGGGGATTAAAACAGTGATATGATATCGCTGAGTGACAGCCTGAGGCGGTGAGCAAAGTTGTGGTGGGCGAGGGTTAGAATTATGAAGATGGTTGAAAGCAACGAGTGACAGTGAGAATGACGAGAATGATGAAAGTGGTGGGGAAGAAGATCAAGATAGAGGGGCACCCAGGAACTAGTACATCATTCCAGTGCCTTTGGATACAATGTTGGGGTCCCAGGTATTGGTGTTGACCTGCGGTGGTGTTAGTATGTCTCTAAACCTTCTAGGCGACTTACCATCGCTTTCATCTCGTTTATATAGCCCTAGTTGAAACCATGTCAGTATAAATAGTATTAGATACACAATCCATTGTTTCACCTACCTCTTGCTGTTCCTTGCTCAGAGTGTCCCAATACTCAATGAAGTTGTCGCAAGACCTGTTTGTGTTGACCTGCATCAGCCATTGCCATGCGCACAAATTGCTGTGCCAGCAGTGCATTAGTAATGAGATATGTGTATATGAAGTACTTACTAGCCTGATTTGGTTTTTGTCGGTCGCATTTTACAATGCATGCTTGCCTTCTTTTTACCATGTGAAGCCGTTCCATTGGCCTGAGCACCTTTCGCAGCATTACCCAAAGCATCGGTGTTCTTGGTCTTGTCTTTCTTCAACTTGGATATAGGCGGAGGTGGAGGCAACTTGAGGGTGGCAGACTTCTTGATGAGGTTAGCACTACCAACATGTTAGTAAAGCATCATGTAAAATGATCTACATACAGTGGTTTGATGACAACCAGAGACAGGAAGGGTTCAGGCACATCAACAGGTGTTGTCCCCTCAGACTTTCCTGCCAGCCCTGGGGTTGCAGGGTTGTCAAGGCCCAGGCATGGTGCCGGCGTGTTGCTAGAAGTTGTAACCTCAGGGGTGGTTTTGGGGGTATCCGAGAGGATTTCAAGTGTTGAGGGAGTTGAGCGCGATGCTGGGGCAGTGACTTTGGTGATGGTTGGGATTGCAGGCATGCTTGGGGTGTGCTCTTGAGCGGAAGGTGGTGTGGTCATTGGCAGCAGGGAAGAGTGGACAACAGAGTTTGTTGAAGAAGCTGGCCTTTCAATGGAAGTGGAAGGTGAAGCAGGCGACGGTAGCCCAAGATCTCCAGGGATATCCAGCAATGGATTGGGATTGGGCACAGCAGGTAGGGAGTTGAAAAAGTTGGGTGAGATGATTGAGGATGTAGGGAATGGGTCTAAGTGTACATTGCCATTGTCCAATACTAGAGAGAGTGACTTGGAGTATGAGCAAGTGCTGGGAGAATGACTTACCTTTGGGCTTCTTCTCAGGAACCTTGGATTTGATCGCTCTGGGTTTGCACTTTCGGGAAGTTGTTTCTTTGTTGATGATCCAGTTTCCTTTGCTGTTGAGTTTGTTGTGAATGAATCCAGGGTAGTCGATCGAGCACAACAGCTCAATCTTCCAGTTGTTCTCACAGAGGTGCATGATGGGGAAACTGTGGTAGATGTGTGAACGGACAAGCTCCTTCGCTGAGGCACTTGCTTGGCCCCAGGTCTTTTGGGCCATTGCTTTCTCAATGAGCTCTGCCCAGCAGGATCGGATGACCTTGCGGATGGCCTTGAGAGTTTCCTCTGAGATAGTGTTGCCTTCCTTGTCTTCAATAAAGGTGGTCTTTCATCGGGGGTCAGCGACAGCGGTGGCAGAGTTCGTCCACTTGTTGTAATCGATTTGAGTCCAAAAGCAGAGTTTTGGGTTTCCGCTTGCCTCTGGTGTGGGTATAGATGGGGGATGTGTTGAGAACTGCTCCAACATTATTCTAAATAACATAAAAGTAGTCAGCTCACAAAGAACAATGCATATACTCACCTAAATGTGTTATGCTTGGTTGTAGCTTTCATGAGCTGCATCTTGAGCACCTTGCAGCGCTCTCTAAGCTGGACAACCTCGTGGCTTGGAGGCTGTGGAGCGTGCACATATGTCTATCAGAGGTGCAAATCTAATCAATGGCACTTCCACATTTGGGACACACGCACCTGAGTCTGAGAATAGTCAAACATTGGCTGTGGGATTAAGGGGGTGGCAACGCATTCAAACATGTCTGTGTCCAGCGAGCCATTAGAGTAAGCTAGAGAGTTAGTAGAGTATCCATTATTATTACCATTAGTAAAATCATAGGTCGCGTTCATTTTATTGACGCAACGAGGTTGTGGGAAAGAGGCAGGAGGGCGGAATATGCCAGTTCTAGGGGATATACAGTTTTGGAAACTCCAATGCAGCTAATGCCATACATGTCAAAACCTTATGATCTTCACATAATACATACAATGTTCTTTAAGATGAGTGACCCGATGAAATGGCAGCCAATTGATGAGTTTTGCCTCATTGAAATTCCCAAGGTCAATGTGTCTAGTGATACGGCCTTACTCAAGATCAAGGATACTGTTCCTAGTTGGGCAACATACGTGTTTGCCCTCGATGTCATTGAGCCAGGAATCAAGGTAAGGTTCTCATCTCACAATCCTTTCTTTCTTAACCTTCATATTAGAAAATTGTACTATGCATCAAACATCCTGAAGCCAAAAAAAGCACCCAGTAAGTCATTTTATTACTGTATTGCAATCATATATCAAATTGACATGATAATCTAGAGAGGTTCAGACGGATCCAATTGACCTCGTACTCCTGGCTACTGAAAACAACTTGCACGGGTAAGCATTGTTTTCATTATCTTGAATACCATGTACTGACATCAACCAACACTGTCAAGAACCATTGCCAAAGTCGAGGAGGAGCCAATCATACTCAAGCTCAAGCTTGAGGCTTCCAACATCAAGATGGAGCTTGCCAACATCATTCTCAGTGATGCAGTTTCTCTTGCTTCAGGTAACTACCTTTGGTACATTGTTTCATTTCTACTGAGTCACTGACATGTTTCTAAACTACTGCTACAGTTGCCCCATTGTTCCTTGCACCATGCTTAGTGTCCACATGTTCCCCCACCCTGTCTACCCCTGCAACATGTCAAGATACTTGATCTGGACTTTTGATCCATATTACCTCCCAGTCAAGATTGCTGAGAGCCATCTCTCGCCTGATGAGACTGCAGAGAGGAGGAGGAAACACCTTCGGTTGTACTAGTAAATCTTTGTCTTGCTGATTGTAGTTGTTGTCTTGCCAAATATAAAGTCATACTGTTGAGTGTCCCCTATGTCATTGAGCCAAAAAGATTCTGTATTGAACCAAAGAAAATATACAACTACTCAACATTGTCACCATTGCCAGTGTCATTATCGTCATTATTATCTACAGAGTACATACTGTATGGTACTCCAAGGTCTGATATATCAAGCCCTGGCTTCTCGACCATACAAAAAAACTCACCCTCAATTCCCAAGGGCAGCTTCAATGCACAAGGAACCATTGCAACAACACTAAGGATATTTTTGATGTCACATATCAAGAAAGTGTTGAGAAGATGTGACACAGCGAGAACCTGAGATGAAAGACGGAGTAAGGCAGAGTCTGGGTCTGAATAGAGCTTGAGGACAGCGACATTGAAAAATGACCACTCTGCATCTGCCAGGTTGTGCCGAACAGGGAGCTGGGTAAAGTATTGGACCTCCCCAGTATGAACTTTGTTGCCATTGACAAACTTATGGAAAATACTAAAGGGCTATTGTAACATGATCAATCAAAAGCATACCTTAATATTGTGTGAAATCTGTAAGTTCTCCTTGGACTTCAGGGACTCTCACCATGCTGACCGAGTGACCTGTCTGTTGGGTAGGAGCAATCGTGCCCATTTGTGAAAGCAGGGTGGATCGTGGCCAATGGGTAGGTAGTCACGAAGCACTTGAGCGACAGAGTCGTTGGGGGACATAGGGTACCTGGAACACTTTCATAGTAGTACATAGCCATTGCCAAGGTCAACAGAACCATGTGAAAGGGACTTTGAAGGGGAATCGAGCTCAGGTAAGATGGCGAGCAGTGTGTTGACTTGCAAATGCTGCATGCCTTCTTGTGCAAGATTTGCATAAGGTTTAGATGGCTGGCAGATCTGTTGACCAAGGTTTCTGATTGTTCTCTCCATGGTCCATTGCACGTAGCAAATGGGTGGACCCTTTTGGAGGGCCTCAGGGACAAGATGAAGGACAAGGTGGACAGCAGGACGGATGAAGTTGATGTGGTCATGATGGGTCTGATAGTATAGGATTTTGAAGTTGCGCTCCCATGTACAAAGAAGTGTGTGAGCATCCTTAAGCTGCTCGTGGGTGAGGGAATGCTGGAAAATGATCTGGAATCCATGAACCAGTTAACAGTAGTTGGTCCAGTATTTTGATGGGAGAACATTGTAGAGGAGCAGAGGTGCAATGCCAAACATATAGAGTTGGAACTCCCAGGTCTTGTATTGTGTGTTGATCTTCTTGGTGATTTTGTGGTCGTAAGAACCGGGGAGATGTCTTCCAACAGTGGCAACATTGTGGCCATGGGATGTTCAAACATCTTCATCGCTAAGGATGGCCCAATCCCAGGTCATTTTATTGTCTCTGGAAGCATTAAAATCAGCACATTAAAGTGAGATAAGGAGATCTGAGAGATTCCCTGCCAAGTGCATGATGTCAGCTGTCATACAGAGCGGGACACCAAGTGAATGGGATGGATGGAGGCCAAGAATGAGAGGGGGTTTCATAAGGCCAGTCTCAGTTTTCATCTTGTCCCATTGAGTTTGATTTTGGACCGATATGATCGTGCGCAGGTTCTTGGGATAGTCAGAGGAGCCAGTAGGAGGGATATTGAAGACATTGATATCAGGGTGGTTACTCCCATCAGGGATGCAGTCATGGGGGCATAGGAGAATGGGGTAGTAATGGTGTCCATGCTGCTTTTGCCTGCCTAGCAGGACGCAGTACAAGTGGCAATCATTTTTTCTGCTGTGACCTACCATACCATCCCAATAGACTAGACCAGGGCTGTTGGCAGTCATAAACAAGAGGTAAACATAGGAGAGATAGCATGAGTCAGTTAAGGGGTTCTAGATGGGAAGTCCTTCATGTTGGATTGCTGCAAGATGATACATTCCAGGAAATAAAAAAGAGTTGACATTCTTGGGTTTATTTGGACCAGGTATGAATCCACCAGGAAGAATGTTGAGCTTGTGGTATTAAGTGTCGGGTGATAGATTACCTACAATCCAGATATATATTCAGCAATCTGAGTCCTTGCTCTCATAGAGCTGCACACCATCAAGGGACACCATGAAGACAATGTCATGCTCTGTGATGTCCCCAGCCAATACCACAAATCCCACCCCATGACAATATCATCGATGATGGGAATATCCGAGCAATGGCTAGTGATGACATTGTTGAGGACTTCCTAAGTCCTCTCCCACATATACCTCATTGCGGTCGCACTTTTATGGTTCTGATAGTGCACCTGAAGCTGTGGACTGATAGGAATGGTTGTGAACTGCTGAGCTGGAACTTTGATTTGACCACTGGTGCCTTGGAGCTTTGCTTGATCCCAGTGAGATGTTTGACAGGTAGGACATTCATCCAAATCGCCAAACAGGCCAGTGAACGCAAGGCAAGTGTTTGGACACATGTCAGTAAGAATCGGATCGATGCCGGTGTGAGTATGAATAAGCTTTTCGATAGCATGGAAAGAGAGCATTCTGCAAACCCCAGTAATGTTCTGATTGAATGAGCGGGCAATGGCCTCATAAGCAGCTTGAGAGGCATTTTTGAGTGCAAGATAGACAGAAATGGAATGGCGAGTTGTGGGATCTTCTATGACGAGTGGGGTATCGGGAGGGTGATGTAGGCGATCGAGGGCATCAGGGGATAACCGAAAAGAGGGATCCATGGTTGAGGCATTGGCAAGTGTGTGTATATATGCCATCATGGCCTGCATGGACTGAAAACTTGCACTGGAATGGAGTGCATCAATGTTGATATCAGGGCAGGGTCGACGCTGATATTGAATGAGACAGCAAATTTGTTCAACTGTGGAAGGACGGGCATCAGGAGGATCTAGGTGAGGCAGTGGGGGCATGTCTTGGTGAGGCAGAGCATCAGGAGGATGAGAAAAGTCAGGCGGGCCATCTTGGTGAGGCGGAAAGTCAGGAGGAGGAGGAAAGTTGGGTGGGGTGTCTTGGTGAGCAGGAGGAGTATCCGGGCAAGCAGGAGGCTGGTCAGAAGCCAACAGACTCTAGTGAAGGGTTATGTGAGTAAACAACGGCAAGATATTGAGGAGAGACTAACCTGTGTGACATCGTTCCGTGCCCTCTTTTGGATATGCCCAGGGAGAGTAGTATTGTTATGTCAATGCATGGGCATTCCTCTGCATGGAGCATTTGAGCCAGTGAATTTGGTGTCGAGTATGCATTGCCATTCCCCCTTAGGAGCTTGATTAAAATGACAATGTCAGGTTGCCAAAGAGATAAGGTGAGGTTGCCTGAAATTGTGAGCAGAGCAGACACAGTTGTATCACACAGAGTTGTTGCCAGCACTGTCGAGATCCATGAAGGGCCCGGGGTCAAGTTGGGGACGTTGGGGAGTGGCAGTGTGCTAGTGGCAACATGGATTTGTATGGTTTGCAATGTGTTTTACAAAACGTACAGAGGCATGTTGCCAGCGCATAGCAGTGCCAGTTGGCAATGGCAGGGGAATGGCTCTATTGGGCAAGTTGTGGGAAAATGGCACAAAGATGGAAATTGCATAATCATAGATATGCAGAAATAAGCAGGCAAGCTTTACCAAATACATAAGGTAACATGTAGAAGCAGTAACAAACATAGCAAGTTTTCACTGGGCCTCAGTCCTGACTTGTATCAGTACTGAGGTGAGCCCATCCATTCATACCATTACTCTGTACTCATTCTGTGTAGTGTACCTTCTACAAGTGCTAGGGCTTTATGAAAAACTCCTTTGGGAGTTCTTGACATGTTTTAAACTTGGAGCTCTGACAAAGATCATGGGTGCAGCTAGGGGGGATCTCAGCACAGTTCAGGGAACAAGCTGATATTGGTAGATACCTAGAGAGGATCTAGTGTATGAATAAGTGAATGGCTATCATGAATGAAAGAGTATGTCTCACCTCAGTGCAGTTCAGGGAACGAGCTGAGGTATGCTATCATTTATCAGTGAGTATAAATGGCTGAGAAGCCAGGTACAAATAATCAAATCTGCAACAATCAATCATGGTGAAACAAACAGTAAAATATGGATAGGAACAATGTCCAGTCAATGTGCATGCTACATGATGGCTTGACCTCAACTGACAAGCTCTTCCATAGTAGTTTTTGACATTGTAAAATGTAGACATGTTTCCATAGTACTATGTGAAGTTAAAAGACCAGTTGAGTGGTTTTCCACCCAGTGCTCTGGTGGATGAACTTGGTTGTGCACTCTCAGTTGCTGATGTCATGGTCTGCTCAAGAGGCTTGTCTGACAACAAGTCAAGTAGTCACAGTGATTCTAACTTGAAACGAGCATCCTCAAATGATCTGAGCACCTCGCTGTCACATACAATATACTCCTGATCATTCTCAACTTTCAATGGATTTTTGTCCAACCATCTTTTGAAACCACTGGCACTCTCCAAATCCAAGGCTATATCCATCTCTGACTGTGTTCAACTTGTGTTTCAGAACTGAGCATGGAGCTGTTGAGCTCTCAGAACTTGAGAATTGGTTAAGTCCTTGGGGCTAATGGGTTCTGCAGTAAGTTAGTTTATGTGTGCAAACAAAAACATGTCAACACATATGTTTCAGGTCCATCATTACCCATTGATGGATTTGAACCTGGCTGATAATGATAGAACTCTTTTGAGAGCTTCAAAGAGCAGAATTGAGCCATGTCATTGTTGATGCTGTCTGCTCATCTGCCATGGAATTGACAGTGACAACAAGGACCTTGACTGCAAAATACTGCCAAGAGGATTCATTAGTTCCCCTCTGTCATTTGTGAGGCCTGAAAAGTATACACTGTGAGCACATCCAT
>JBBPOB010000972.1:0-11644 GCA_038091275.1 Tylopilus subfusipes | reverse complement strand
AGACACGGAGTATTGTGCTTTCCCGGAACCTATCGCGTCCGATATCGAATCGAGGAGACCCGTGCTGTTCAATTTCTGCAAGGCGTCGTAATCCCAATTTTAAGTAAACAAAATCACGAATGACAATAAAATCACAAACTTCGGTGACAGTATCACACCATTCCCGAACCGTCTCAAACTCCCCCCCTCCACTAATGCATACGAGACCGATACCTGCATCCAACAGACCTCCCTGCTGAGAGGGATCAACTGGAGGTCCTGGCCTATCATCCAAGACGCCCAAGCCAGCATTTGAGGCACCGACTCCATTCTGTTCTGGTTTCCGTAGAAATGTTATGTAGGCATTTACAAAGCCTGTGGGGTTAAACTTTGGGAGGCATACAGGGATCCACGAGGCTGCCGCGGGAGAGTTGAATATCGAGGGAGAGTGTATTGTGTTGACAATGATGTGGATGTCTAGCAAAGATATTGATGAGTCGGAGAGTATGTAATATCGTTGGACACAAACCCGTAGGGTGTATAGAGTGCTTTTTTGGACGCACGAGAGTAATCACGCGTCCTTGAGCGACAAGGATAATGTAGAGGGTATCCTGATAGTTCATGAGTGATGAAGCTCTGTCTATTTCGATCAGACATACCTTCATTTTCGTTATAGGCACCAGCGCATCGGCGACTCGGGACCGCAGGCTTGGATCCAGTTGGAGACAATGTAGCGAGGATGTCGCCATCGCAAAGTCAAATTCTAACCGCTTGAGCAGGGTAAATAGAAAAGGTTCTGTGCCTATGAAAGAGGTTCAGGATTCAACCTTATATGATGAAATGATGAACTGGAACCATTCAGCAAACGACGCAGATCAAAGTTTGTTCGTCGTTCAAATATCCGCCGCAGCTGAGATGCGGTGACGATGCTTAATATTTGCAGATGCAGATATTCCAGATGAGATCGAGTCTTGCTTGGATCAGCTCGATCAGAGATCAGGAATTTGGGATCGTACTCACCACTGACTCTGGTTCACCCCACATGGATGCGCAGACGTAGTAAAGTGGTGACCGAAGCAAGAATGTGATCGTCAGTGGACCAGCATTGATACATCGGATTTTGTCTCCATCGTCAATGAACACGGAGACTAGAGCTTGAATGATACCCATGGTAGAAGAGAGTTCATCTTCACTTCCAGACCCGCTAAGAGTGCATTGAAATGATTCATTCGCCAAATCGGGAATGTAGCGACATACCGGACGAAGACGGGCTTTCCGGCGTCGGTCAAAACAAAATACTCTCTTTGTTTGAATGGCCCCCGCAAGCCATCTGGAGATCGCAGAGGATATCAGGTCAAGAAAGTCGACGGTAGATTCGAATGACAGACCGATGGCGGATGGCATCTCGGTGATGACAGAGGCCGTAGATTTCCGCGAGTGGACATCTAGGACAGCTTTAGATGCGGATTCTTCCAATTCCAAACAGTGAGAGACCTGTATGATCCTTCTTGCTGAGGGTGCGCCTCAGCTGGTCGCGCAGACTCTTCCTGGATTGCTCGTCAGGGATATCGTTCATTTGGCCGACTGCCATGATCTCTTCGCTGGACGTTGTTTCCGCCTCTGCATCGACGTCGTGCACTAGAATGCCATCGCTGATATCAAGATTAATCACTGACGATGCTGAACTCTCGAGGCCTGACGTTGGCTGCATGCGAGGAGAGGTGGGGCCTCCCAGGGTGGCCACGGACGGTGTGCGTCTTGGAGCGTGGGGGACTACAAGACGGGATGGCGACCTGTGCAGCGGCGTGCCGCTTCGAGAGGGCGTCGAGGAGCTTTGTGGAGCGTCAGCCATGTGGATATGAACGCAACATGCAGCCCTCCCAGTCGCTCGCTATACAAGCACAAATATACATCAAGGTTGTCTTAATTAGACGAGTCGACGTCCTTGCACCCACATCGCTACCCGGTTCCGAGCATCACCCATGCACCACCACTTCTCAATCATGTCCATCGTGAGCCCTCTGCACTCAGCGTCTAGGTCAAAGAAATCGAGTGCACCAACACCAGCTTGTCTCTCCCAGTCGAAAACAGAAACTAGACAACATTCAGTGTCTATCACTCATCAGTCGACCACACTTACTTTGCTGAGCATCGAGAGACGCCCCAGCTCTAAACTCCCCGCAGTTTTCTAGACCCAGCGCCAGTGCACCGCCGCGCGTCGCAAGGAAGAGGGATTCTTTCCACTCGATGGCGAGCGATCTTACCTCACCGCCCATCGCAGGCCCAGATCCGGATTCAAGTACGCGCGCTCCTTCGCGCATCCGGGAGGTTGCAACAGCGTGCCTCATGCTATTTAGTATGTCGATACTGTACCCTCCTGCAACGTCCGTCCCGAGGCCGACTAATACTCCCTTGTCCAGAGCTTCGCGTAAGGGGAAGGGCTTCTCTGAAAAGTACACGTTGGACAAGGGACAGTGAGCTACCGCCGCCTGGTTAGCTACGAGTTCGTCGAGCTCCTCCGAACTCAGAAACGTGCAGTGCGCTTGAACGGTACCTCTTTTCAAAAGGTCGTGCTAGGAGATCTCCGATGAGTAAGGGCTATCTGCGGGAAGGGGACGACACTACCTTTTTGAAGACTTGGATGTCCTCGATCCGACGTTCGTCCCTTACGCATTTTGCCTCGGCGAATGATTCGGCCAGATGACTCTGAATACGCGTCGATTCCCTTTGGGAAAGATCTCCGAGCTTGCCGAGCAACTCGTCGGAACACGTGGGTACAAATCTGGGGGTGATGACAGGCTCCACCAGCCGCCGGTGCGGGTCGAATTCTGCCGTGAATGCTCTACATCTATGTATGAACTCTTCAGCAGATTTGCACGACTCCTTGGCACTGGTCTCTTGATATGTCGGCCGTGATGACTTATCCATGGACAGCTTGCCGACAAAGGCTCGCACACCCGCAGTTTGCATCTCCCGAGCGAGGATAAGGCTGGAAAGTCTAGGTTCGATCAAGAATCAGAGGGTCCTCTATCGCTTACTTTGTCTCCGTCTTGATTGTACCGAACAGCAGCACCGCGCCGGTCCCGGCTTCTATCAAGCGCTGAGCAAGCCGACGGTACACCTTGGTGGCCAAATGTGGGTTTTGGTCAAGACACTCTTCAGCCTTGTAGGCATAATTGTCGAGCCATTCCATGAGTGGGAGGTCAAGACCGGTTCCCTGGTACATGAACTGGGGGGCATGGAGATGGAGATCGCAGAAGGTGGGGAATAGGAAGCTTCCCGCAGGGATGGTCTCGACAGGAGATCCGTGCTGATGGAGGTATTCCTGCGAGGACTCTGAGGAAGATGGAGATACGTGAATGATGAAACCGCGATCGTCGGTCACTGAACAGCCAGGCGTCAGACCGAGAAGGTGTGATTAGAGAGGACTCGTCATACAAAGGAGGTGATCATGCAGGATCTCCACTTTCCCTAGAGCGGGACAATGCACAAGGGTTCCCCGCAATGCCACGGATGCGCGTGGCATTCGTGATAGCACAAGGCAAGTTTACTAAAGCCGACCTGAGCCCACGACGCAATATGGTTTCACAAGCCACGATATTCACAGATTGGCCAGATAAACACCTTAAGCTTCACGGATCCACGACGTTACATGCACTGTTCCGCAACCAATCTATCGTCACGTCCTCCAGATGATCATCAAAATCTCCAAACTTTTGGTGCATGTAGCTATCCCGGACTAGGGATATTGCAACTGAAGGTGTCTCGGGATTCGCCAGCGTGACTCGACCACCTGGCGTGAACGCTGGGGGTTGAAATGCTTGTGGGCGCCACGTCGTCAGGCCAGATTGCGGAAGATATGGCTGGAGAGATGATAAACGTGGGTAACAATGCAGCAGAGAGCAGACCCAACTCACAATCAACGCCGCTTCGCCAGATCCCAACGCTTCGCCATCAATCTTGTGACGCTTTAGTGAGATGGGAAACACGACATGAGAACACATCTTTTACCACAAATGCAATCGCATCGTCAAACTGGCTTCGGATCTGTTCTGCGACGCGTTCTCCTACTGGTGCTAGAGCCGTGTCGTCTATTCTCTCGCAAGCCTGGTAATATCCGACAAGGGAAAGATCGAGAGATTCTGCGTGCCCTCTTGCCTGTAGAAAGTGTAGCAACTGTCGAGGTGGGCCAGTCAAGTAGGGCACACACCAGGTCGAGGCCGATCTCCATCATGGGGCTTAGGCTAGTCCAATGATGGAGGAGTGGAACCACGTCTTGTATGATCACCACATCCGAGTCCAGTTTGCCGAGCAGCACTCCATTCACTTGCCTATGCGGATGCTTGGCGGCGTGGAGGAATATCTTGACGTAGGCCTTGTGAAGGATGGAGTACGAAACCATTATTGGGGCAGGTGGTGTCCACGTTGGAGGCTACAGCCTTCGGTCAGTGCGTGAGAAGGTCTTTCATTTACAAGTATGCACTCGAACCCTGTCCACCTTTCCTCCCCATCCCATCATGAGCTCCCTAGACCAAGTGATCACTCTCACTTCCGTCATTTCTCTTGCAGGTGTGGCCGCTGTGGGTCTCATCGCAACCGCTGTCGCCAACGTCTTGCTCCCCAAAAACGTGCGATGGCAGGACAAGTTCGCGTTCATCTGGCTGGTGAGTGGGAAGCAACGTCTTTCAATGGACTACCTACGAATCGTCTTCATCGCAAGGCCTTTGATGCATTAATACACTTTTCGTTTGAGGGTTCCTTCCTCTACCTTTCGACCTTTGGCAGATCGGTAAATACCAGCACGGGTTACTTCGCGGCTATTTGTGAGTGTCTATTCTGTATCTCGTGACGTAGCGTGTATAACGAACGCCTCGTACGCTACCAGGGAGGGAGTATACCCTGGCAGACGCCCGCTGGGGTGTTTCGGACTCAACGATCGTATCGCTTGAAATATTGACTGTCCTCGGTGTTGGACCACTGTGCTGCTACGTCCTCCACCAGATTATCAAGAATGACCCTGCCCGTCATTACTGGATCGTCGTGTTGTGTACTGCGGAGTTGTACGGAGGGTAGGTCGTTTGCCGAGTGCTCGCCCCGAGCCCAAGCTGAGGCGTGTTAGATGGGTGACGTTCTGCCCCGAATGGTTGGTCGGAAGTCCCAACTTGAACATATCCAACCCATTTCATCTTTGGGTATACCTTGTGGTATGAGTGTTTCCTCGTAACGTGTCATTGAGTGGACTAACGTCGATGCACTTGCGAAATCAGTTTATGAATTCCCTGTAAGTGGTTTCTTGCTGTTACAAGATCTCACGATCGGTAACCACCTCGATCACAGCTGGGTCGTTATTCCCCTTTGGTTGATGTGGGATTCATATGGACAGATTGCTGGATCATTGCGGCAGGCTCAAGCTACTGCTCAGGCAAAGAAAGACTGATGGATGTCCCTCTTTCTACACAATATATCTGATTGCTTTCGAGATACAACACCAAGAATGTTTAGGGATATCAATAGCATGGTTGCTTGGTAGCGCTAATCTAATATCCTAGGTGCAACAAGTCCTTGAGAGTGTCCAAACATGAGCTAGTAATGTCCTTGTAACGTCCAAGAGGGTTAAGCGTTTAAACACTGGCATGCCATCGCGACTCGTTTAAGCGAAAGAATGAAGGTGCTGCAAGCACGTCGAGTAGCTTTGGTTGCTAATGTGAAAGTCCGATTGCTTAAGGGGAGGATGTCTAGTGTAATGCCACAGACGAGCTGGAAGGGTTCAAGGGTCCTACTGAATGCTGAAGGGAGGAGAGATGTTTCCAGAATCGCCAATCACTTTGGAAAGGATCAGGAGAAAGAAAGGGAGTGGAATGACGAGTACTTGCCAGCGACGATGTAGTTGTCACCGGTAGTCAAGTCGAATGGGACTGTGATTGGGGTTGTTCCCTGCATGATTGGGATCTGGGCTGCCAATGGGTGTTCTGACGCACCTGTGAGAAGACGGACGGACGACTTGAATGTGGGTGACTCACCGGCATCCAAGTTCTCGGAATTGTTGGCCAAAAAGCCGAGCAAAACGGTCACCCTGTAGTCCTGAGCCTCCTGGGGAATGTTGTCGGTTGACCAAGCGACGTTTTGTGTGCTGCCACGTTGCCAGACGGTACCGTTGGAAGGGGATACGACGGGGGGTGCAACGGCAAGGAACTGTGCTGGCTTGACAGGGGCAGCGTTTGCGAGGTAAGAGAGGGCCAAGAGAAGGGCAGAGAATAGAGAGAGTAGGGAGGTAAACATGATGTTCGAGTCGTCAAGGGAGTGAGGATGAAAATGATTCGGACACTTACGGCGAGAGAAAGACCTTTTAGCCGGCGCGCTGGGATTGTTCGTGTTTGGCGGCGAGACCATCACCCCGTCCCGTCCCCATGGTGGCTTGTCCGCTCTACGAGAATGCCTACCTCGTCTCCGTCATAGAAACCATCGCAGACTCTCACCAACGCCGGTCCTCCGCTTCCATACACGTCCTCCTCGACGCACACACCACGTTCGTTAACCGCGTCAGGTCGCAGAGTCACGTCTTGGGGTCTTGCGACACCCTACTTCCCGCCCTCGCCCCGCTCGGCACCCACAAGGACAACTTCGTCCGCGCGTTGCGACGCGACATTCGTCTCGCTCACCTTGATCCTTTCTCTCCGGACGAGACAGCATTTCACATCAATATCAAGATCGACGCAAAGCAGTATGCCAGGGACTCTTCCGCGTTATGCCACCACGCCCTGTGTACTCTCACCACAATATTTCGATTTCCCGCATTCTACTCTGCATTCTCCGGTGTGTCCGGCTTCGTTCCGTTCGAGCACATACAACTCACACCACCCAGTTCACGACCTTTCATCCCTGTTCGGCGACGTTCTAGATATTGCTCTTGCAGACAAACTCCCTGTTCTCAACGAGGCAAAGACATACTCTCTATCACTCTGGGCCTTGGCTTGTCATCGTCTCCCTCTTCTTGCTCTCGCTCCGCGTCGGCATGACCTCCTTTCGGCTCTTCAACAAAGTCTTAATAGCGCAAGACAACCAGGCAACATTGTTCTCGACGGTCTGAAAGTGCGCATCTGTCTACTGTTCTTCTTTCCTTCCCCTCACGCTTTCTTCCAGGCTACTTCGCACACAATAGAACATCACCCGTCTGCATTTCTTGATCTTCTTTCCCCACTTCTTCCATACGTCATCACGAATCTTGATTGCAAATCTCTCGACCATCAGTTCCATGCTTCCATCGCTTTGGGGAAATTTGCAAATGCCCTCGTCCGACGTCACTCGGATATCTCCTTGACGAAATGCCAATCCCTATCAACTCATATCACCTCCTTTTTGGAATCCTGCGGCGACCAGTCTCAGCCTGCTCCCCGCTCCACAAGCTTCTTGAGCATGGTCCGTGCAGCCTTCTCAGCTGAATCGCATGCACGCCACAAGGAGGCTCCAGCATGGATACTTGCTGTCCTTGCCTCCCTGATAGTTCTCTGTGGTCCCACCTTGTTTACGAAACCCACCGTTCTAGAACTCATCCTTCAGTCACTCGCTATGGCTCTTACGCACAAGCGCTCCGTTGTACGAGCTTTGCATCCGCACGTTTGGAGATGTCTCGTTTGGACTTTCAGTCAAATGCTGTTCAACTCTGAGAACGTTGACCCAGCGTTGATCTCCTCGGCCTTCTATGTGATCAAGCAGGAGGTCACAGGAGGCATCGGCGTCGCGCTCGCTAGCGTGCTCTTGTCCGACCAGATGCCAGCGGACCGATCCGACGAGCGTCGCGACAGGGTTTCTCGCGCCCTCTCCGTCATCAAGGCAATGGTTCGAACAGAGTGCAAGCACACGCGTCGAGAAGGATTCATGTTTCTTCACGCACTTACCAACGATACTCAGGCTAGACATCAGATCCTACAGAACACTCATGAAATCCCCGCCTCGGTCTTACTCAATGGAGCCATCGTTCGTGCCGAGTGGGACAGCCTCCCATCAACCATCCACTCGATCCCCAAGGTTCCGGTTTCCGTGCACTGGCCAGAGAATTCGGAAACTGCACCACATTACAAGACGCTGCTAGTAATATGGAAGCATTTTGCGGTCCAAGCAGACAGAAAACAGTCAGACGTGAGTCAGTTTACCGCCTTGATGGTTCCTATATTGAGTACTTGCACCAAGTCGTGTCTCGTTGACGTGTGGCTGTCTATCCTACTTGTATGCTCACATCAGTTCGATGGCGGACAGCACAATACCGCAAGAACAGAAATGCTGAGATACACAGCTGCGATAATCGTCGAATTTTTACCATCAGTTGCCTCGGGAGACAGTCAACCGAATTGGGGATCTTGGGATGTCGACGATCAACTATTCAGTCTCACATTCATGGACCAATTATGGTCTGCAATGCGGATGGCATTTGCAGCCTTTAGTCTCGCGGAGGTCGCTGAACTCATCCTTACTTCAATTCTAAAGTATGCCTTCCACATTCTTGATCCTGGTGTCCAGACCTTATGGGGCAGACTCTGTGCAAATCTCGTGACGACAGCTCCGTCGTCGTTTCTACGCGATGCGCATGACCTCACAACATCTCAATTGGTCATTCGGAGTCAACGTGAACTCTGGGGAGTCGTTGCAACATCCTTGTCCTCTTCTCAACTCAGTCTCGACTGGAAGGAACTTGTCAAGTTTCTCGCCATCCCAGTATGGTACATCGTCTTTCTATATTTAAGACGTGATGCTGATATAGACCAGCGCCTGGGATCTATCCAAGCCTGAGTTGGAAGCCTGGGAGACATTGCTTCGGAATGCTATCACAGTATCAGGAGATTCTGCCGTGGTGATTGAACACATCGTCTCGCAGTATTTCCAAGGGTTAGAAGTTGAAGAATGGTATTCCTTTGTTTTATACCCTCGTAACGTTATTTACAGATTTTTGAAAGGGACTCGATCATAGCAATACTCGGTTTCCTTTTGACTTGTGCTCACGAACACAGCAGTTCCCCAACCGATGAACTTCTGTCCATGGTTGACGTCTGCTTGACTGTCTGCTACAGCCGAGTATGTCACTCTCTGGAGGTGCTGACATACTCGCTTCAGCTTCTCAAGGTTATCCGCCAAGTGATAGTTTCAGCCCCAGGCAACGTGATGCACCTACTCCAGGCCCTCGGCAGTAGTATCTGTCTTTGGATCGAGGATCACAACGAGGTCATGTCCGACGATCAATTTAATTCCGTTGTACGATCTTTCTTCTTGATTTTGTGACACACTGAGTCTCTTCTTCCTAGGCCGTCCCCTTGTATTGTGAAACCCTCAAGGCTCTCGAACTTCTCCCCTTGTCGATCCAGTTTCTCCAGGACACGGAAAACGTTCTTGCATCTGCTTTTTCTCGCATCCCGAACCCGGCCATAGCCCCGTTTGCTTTCGAAAGATTTTGGAGGGCAACCTACCATGGTCAGAGTCAATTTTACAGCAATCTCCCGCCCAAGATCAAGTTCTGCTTGTCTTGTTTCGTGTCCGCATATGGAGGCGATCTTGCCGATGGATTGTCATTGGCCACTGAATCGCAGTCGCAGAGTATCGTGAGATGATTCCTTTGCAAGTCTCACCGCAAATACCGATGCTTTTCGTTTGAAGAGCGAGAGCTTTCAAGTTCAGTCTCCCACCGGTCATCAACATCAATGTGCAGGTAAGGTTAGTCCATCGACGATGTCAGTAGATGCTGAAGCTTGAAGCTTGGACAGGAATGGAAGTTGCACTGCCGGAACACCGGCACATGTTTCCGAGCCAAGGGGATTCCAGTTTTCTCTTGCCCTCTCCTGATGAGGATGCGCCTCAACCGACTGTCCTGCGCCAACTCCAGGAGTACACCAGTCGAATAGATGCATCCTCCGTAGATGGCTCGGAGCGGTCAATGAGCAGTCCTCGGATATTTTTCTCCTCTCCTAGCGATACGATGCCAACGTCACGCTCGCCCGAAAAAATCCATTCAGTCACTTCACACGCGCCAAACCAGAAACGGAAGCTTGCAGAAAGTGGTAATTGTTTTTTTCGGATGGCCATGGATCGAAAACAAGATTGATCTGTTTTCTCAGACGATCCACCCCAGAAGCGAAGTCGAACCTCGCGAGGCACTCTCCGCACCATGCGCAAATTAGAATCGGAGCCTGCCACACGCGACGTGACGCCTGTTGATGTCCCGCGGATGAGTTCCGTGCCACTGAAGAAAAGGAAAATGTTCGATGGAGTAGAGGTACCTACTTTCCGAGAGATCTCGCGTCGGAAAGCGGTACAAAGAGCGGGAACGAGCAGGAATATCATCAATACCGGACAAGACCTTGTGTCCGTTCCGCATACACAGTCATCGCGTTGCCCACGGAGAAAGAGGGCACCGACCTCGCCCTCGTCTGTCGGATCGGACGGAGATGACCTCGACTGGGAAAACTTTTGCATAGACAGGACATCATCGGGCAAGTACAATTTCCGCATTGAATCAGGCACCCGCTCACCTCGTCTACTGTTCTCAGAAGCCGACGTTGACCAATCTCTCGCGCCTGCGCAATCCAGCTCTCCGCCAGGGACTCAGTGTTCGGCATCACAAGGTACGCCAGAATACCGTCGTACCAGTCACTTCATTCAACGAGACTATTAGACCCCAAAGATCTTCCTTCTGGATCGAGTCCACGCGAGAGCGCTCCACCCTTACAAAGGGCCAAGGCTCCGTCAAGGCTTGACGCCTTGCAGGATATTTATTCCTCCGTCGCGAATGGTGCGTCTCAGATACCCTGGTCAGAACTTGTGCAGGCAACAAAGCTGGTCCACCAAATTGGCGCGGTGTTGACCGAGCAAATGGGCAAGAAAATGAGAGATCCCCAATGACATTTGTTTCCCTTGCTCGAGTTATGATACATCACATCCGTAATCTTGGCATCCCTCTCGAGTAAATGTTATGATATGGTCTGTAGAATAGCATTAATGCTGGAATCGCGAGACAGTCGTTCTGTTTACCTCCCAATACTCGGGTTGCGAAGCCTGCCTCGCAATAGCAACTGGGCGACTTGTTTAGAGTGGAACGGCGCGACGGATATGTCTCTTACTAGTAATCTGTTTCCACCTATCAGCAAATGGGCAACAACGCCGAGCGAACCCAAGCATCGCTGACACTCACACAGCCATTTACGTTTGAAGACCTCGATCTCTTCCGCTCCACGGGGTCCATTCATCACAGTGGGATGGCCCGCCTTCAGCGCAGGCACGACGGCAGTCTCAAATAGGTCTATGAAACGTCTTCTCCATTCGCGTAGTGTGCGTGCATAATGAGGGCCGATGTTGCAAACCGAGTCCACGACGAGGCGACCAGACGATCCTGCTTCCATCGTACGCAGGAGCATCGTGAGGGTAGGAAGCACTCCTCCTGGGAAGACTGCGCACGCATTAATCGAGCATATTCGTTTGTGAATTGTATGGCATAGTATACGCCGGATAGTACGCACTCTGAATGCCATGAATCGTAAGCAAGACAACGTCGACAAAAGCCCCCTTGAAGACGTACCCATTTTGTAGAAGTACACTCAGTACTGGATAGAGTCAGTGACTAGTGTATTCCACACCTGTAGAAGTACACTGTAATGTATGAGTACAAGGTGTGAAGTAGTAATAG
>JBBPOB010000971.1:0-11647 GCA_038091275.1 Tylopilus subfusipes | reverse complement strand
CAATAATGGTGTTCTCGGTCTCACCACTGCGGTGAGAGACCATGACACCCCATCCGTCCGATTGAGAAAGCTGTGCACTGAAGATGCGATAAGGATGTATGGCGTACAACGAGCCAACCGAAACGTACGCCTGAATAGACTCGGAAATGGTACCGATCTGATTGATCTGACGGAGCGAGCAATCAGCGATGCCTCGCCACCAAATCACTGGAAACTGAACTACCAACCTTGAGAAGTAAACCATTGCAAGCCTTCTTCTCGATAGCAGTCCTAATGCGAAGAGGGTTGGTGACGGTCAAGTCATCACCGACAATCTGAAGCTTGCTCCGCTTCGTGAAGTGAGACCATGCCTCCCAGTCGTCCTGGTCGAAAGGATCTTCAATAGATACGATGGGGTACTTTTCAACATAGCTTAGGTACAGGTCGGCAAGTTCAGTCCCGGATATCCACTTCTGAGGGTCAGAGTTGGGGTTCTTGAAGTCGAGATCGTATTTTCCATCCTTGTAAAACTCGGAAGAGGCAACATCGAGAGCAATTTTGATCTTGCCATCGTACCCCGCCTTCTTGATGGCCTCGTTCAGAAGTTCGAGAGATTCCTCAGCACCACCGACATTAGGGGCGAATCCTCCCTCGTCACCGACGTTAACAGCTAACAGAGACAAGACATCTCAGCAAAGACCAAAGTAATACACGCACTGTACCAACCGTCAATACCGTATTTGGCGCTGATAACCTTCTTCAAGGTGTGGTAGGTTTCCGTACCGATCTTCATGGCCTCAGTGAAGCTAGAGGCACCGGTTGGGAGGAGCATGAACTCTTGGAACGCGAGCTTGTTGCCAGCATGCGAACCGCCGTTGATGACATTGAAAGCCGGGCAAGGAAGGACATAGGGGGGCTTGACGCCGGCAAGCTCAGCCAAGTGTTGGTACACGGGAACACCCTTCTCGGCTGCGCCGGCCTCAACGACCGCGACGGAAATACCGAGAATCGCGTTAGCACCGTACTTGCCCTTGTTGGGGGTACCGTCCAGTTTGATGAGGAAGTCATCAATCTCCTTTTGCTGAGTAACCTTGAGAGCAGACTTGATCAACGCAGGGCCGAGGACGTCGTTGACGTTTGCAACGGCCTTGGAAACACCTGTTCGAGACAGGGGTCGACAGCGTCGTTCGGGAGCCTAGAATGAGCTTGGCTCACCCTTTCCGACGTAGTTGGCCTTGTCACCATCACGAAGCTCGAGGGCCTCGTGGACACCGGTGGATGCACCAGAGGGTACGGCAGCACGGAAGCGGCCTGTAAAATCCATCAACCGGACTCAATCTGTACTTGTATGCGAATAATCACCTTTCTCGGTGTAGAGGTCGACCTCGACGGTCGGGTTTCCGCGAGAGTCGAAGATCTGAACGAGAGCGCCTCAGCAGAACGCTTTATGCAGCACATATGCAGGTTGAGCCTACCTGGCGCGCGTGAACTTTGGTGACGGACATGGATGAGAAAGCAAAGATGCAAATTCAGCCCCGATCAGTCTTATGAGGGGCGCGCAATCGTCGTGGGAAACTGATTATCGTCCGCGCCGAGTGTAAATGTCCCAGTTGCTCAACAGGAAAGGCAGAGACATGAAACAATCATGCAAGCGTGGGTCGTCAACGACATGCGATTTTGCGCTATATTTTCGTATATCACAGCTATAAGCTTTGATTTTTCAGTGCGAGTACGGCGGTCCGATATAAACGAGGTCCAAAATGGTAAGGTAGCACTGTGCTCGGACGTGTCTCAGCGACGTCTCCGACCCTCGCCTTTCTTGCCAACCGGTAGTGACTTGAGTAGCGCCGCCTTGCCGCGATTTTTGTTCTTTACGTTCGTGTGTGTGTAAAAGTTCTTAGCTTTTTTCTACAACAGACGTAAACATTATAGAAACCCGAGATAAGAAGTGAAACAGTACTTTTCCAGTTTTCATTCGAGGCTCTTTCTTGGAAGGCACAGGCGACTCATCATCCGAAGTCGCGTCCCCTGCTAAAAGGTGAGATCGGCCATAAGCGCCGTGGCTGGACACCCTACCTTGAGCAGGTGGTATAACTGCATCGGAGACATTATTGTCCGTATTTTGGTGACCTTCCTCTTCGAACACGTCGTTCCATGACAGCTTCGGGTCGGCATCAGCATCGGATGCATCCTCCGACGTCTCTTGTCCGTCTCCGGAAGAACCCTTGTCCGAAAAACCCTCATCGTTCTCTCCGGCTTCGCCTTCCAATGGTCTGATGTCCTCAGCGAGGAAGGTGTTCTTCTGAATGATTGAGTTGAGATTCTGCTTGACATTCACAACTTCCTTTTCTTCTGTTTCCTCCGCCACTGCTTTGGCCTTGCCTTTCGCCTTTGCCTTCGCTTCAACTTTGTTGAGCTCCTCGGGTCGTTCAGGAGGAGGAACGAAAAATGGTATGCGGCCTCGGACCCAATCGGTAAGGATGATTTTGGCAACGCCATCCACATCTGGTTCTCCCCCTTTGAGAAGCCGGCCCTTCATCTTCGCTAGTGTATTTAAAAACTGTTCGGGATCCCACCCACGCGTCGGGTCGTCCGGATCAGGAAGCGGGATATCATACGTTCGAGAGAGATAGAGCGATTTTACGCGCTCCATTAGTGCGGGTATATGTTCGGAAGGTGTGGGTAAGGCCTCGACGCGCACTACGCCCTTGAGAACTGTTGAGGTTTGTGAATCGTGCGCAGACGTGGGTACAATCCCAGGACAGTCGATGAGATAGATCCGTCTAGTTAGCGTGATGTACTGCCAGACCTAGAGGGAAAAGATGCATAAGGCGTTTATATCGGAATCGAGAACGTGTGACAAACTTTGGTTTCTCCCGGGATCGGCGCGACACGACAAACCTTGCCACTTTTGAGGGTATTTATTATACTACTCTTGCCGACGTTAGGGTATCCCACAAAACCTACGGAAATTTGCTTCTTATCAGAGTGAAGCTGCGAGAACTGGCGAAGGAGTTGTATGAGAGAACCCTTTCCGAAGGAGTGATTCGGTGACGCGTGGAAGGCGATTGTAGGGTATCTTGGGGTAAGGTGTTGTATGTATCGTGCCTATTAGCAGAGGTTTCACACTTCAAGTAAATGCGGCACACGCAAATACTTACGGTTACCCAGTTAGGCACCAAATCACACTTGTTGATAACCAAGACAACTTGCTTGTGTGCCTTTTCCTTCTTCAGGTAGTCCAATACCGACTCGCACATGGTGCCAAGTGGGTCACGGGCATCCAAGACATGCAGGATGACGTCTGAAGAGTCTATGACCTTGTACAATTCTCCGTATATGCGCCGCGATGTCCCTTTAGCATAGATTGGCTCGATATAGTCGGCATGCACTGGATGAAAATCTCCCGAGAGGGCTTGCTGTGGATCCACTGGATTTTTTTTTGTCAACGAAGAAGACAAGACATCGGCAATGACTGTAATACCTGACGATCCGTCTGCGAGGTCTTCAGTCCGTTCTGCCGCTGCTGCACCAACCTTGCTAAGTTCCTCAAACGTTCCGACGTCCAGCTTTGGTCTCTTTCGCTGAGCTTTAGGACCAAATGTTTCACTGAATGGCTCAGTTTCTACGACATGTGACCGCTAGACACAATGAGATCAGACTGTACACGAACCGTGGCGAAAACCTTACCTTGCGAAGATTTGGGTTAGCAGCGTCATCCAAGAGTGCCATTGGGAGTTTATTGCGGCGCAGGAGGACGGAATACGGGTCATCCTTCTTGGTGGACAGACTCGTCCTAAAGTGATCGAGCGCGGTTTGTGATATCACCCTCGTGTTGCCTGATAAATTTTATCCATCCGTTGTCAGGAATCCGATCACCAAAAAAAACGTCCCGGGACTCGAATACGCACCAAACCACCGCCGATCGGGCTGCACACGCCCAGGATTTGTTTCGTTTTCTCCTTTCTGAAAAGCAGCAGCCTTTATGATGTTTCCATCCTTGTCACGGACTGCCTTTCCCCCTGTGAGCATCTTTGCTCGGGTGACTTGCTTTGCATTGCGAAAAAAGTTCTCTCCTTTGGTCTTTTTGAGAGATATGTCCTTGGAAGACGAGGAGCGCGTCTTAGACGAGGACGACGCTGTTCGTTTCTTTGTCGACGCCATGGTATATGCGACACTCGGAAGCCCAACCTGAGGGACAGGCATAGTTTCCCACGATTCCATATCAGGAGTCAGCCCCTGACAGTAGTAAAGTCCGCTCAGCCGCGGCCGGGTAATGTCGGGCACACAGGGTTCGTGTCCTCGCAAAGCCTTGTATAGACGATTACCTACGACGTAACCACGAAACGGACAGACAAGACACCGTTTGATGGTGGCCGAACAAGCTGATAAAGCGAAGCGAGTTGATTACTCAGACATACGGCCACCGGAATAAAAGTAGTGTACATGGCAGCATGCTGCGGAGTGGGTCAGACAGTCCAGGATGTTACCACTGGTCCTCTACGACATCCCCTCCAAGCTCCCCGGTAACAGTTGGTCACCCAACCCTGCCAAGCCAAGGTACG
The DNA here is from genome assembly GCA_038091275.1 of Tylopilus subfusipes. Lineage (NCBI taxonomy): Eukaryota > Fungi > Basidiomycota > Agaricomycetes > Boletales > Boletaceae > Tylopilus > Tylopilus subfusipes. Next base: position 7,103 of record JBBPOB010000971.1, on the reverse strand, counting down.
CTTGCACCACCACCATGGTGTTGCTCCATTCATTGAATGCTCCAGATTCGTCTTGGGCTACAAGAACCTCCCGTTCGAGACTGTCTGGATCGAGTATCCTGACATCGCTCCCAAATTCAAAGAAATTGGCGCGTCACCAAACAAGCGTCGAGATGGGAGCGAACTATACGCTGTACCTGTCCTCAGCGATCCCAACACCGGTGCTCTGATCACCGATTCTTGGGCGATTGCGGAATACCTCGACGAGACTTACCCCGAGAAGCCTATTTTCCCCAGTGGCACCAAAGGCCTGATCGCCGCCTTTGATTCCACAGTGATAGCACTGGCGGAAGGATCCTTCAGATTCACCGCCCTGCGCGTGTCACAGATTCTGAATGAGCGCAGTCGGGGATACTTCATCTCTACCAGACAAGTGGCTCTTGGAGACAAAGTTGACGAATGGTCCCCTGAAGGACCAAAGCGCGATGCTCATTGGAAAAGCCTCGAGAAGAGCTTTTATGGTTCCGCGAAGATGTGGTACGACCAAGTTGAGGGCAAGTGGGTGATGGGGGATACGTTTTCGTACGCGGACATAATCCTTGCATCTCGTTCTCTTTGGTACAAGAGGGTGTATCCGGATGAAGAGTGGAAGAAAATTACTTCCTTGCACGATGGAAAGTGGGAGAAATTGCTTGCGGAGGTGGAGAAGGAATGCAACCTTGCCTAGACATCGACCAGGTGTAAACTATCAGCTGAATAGTGTACGGTCCAGCAATACCTCACTGTATGGTACGTGATCGCGTGGAACGAGAATGCTTGATGGTGGTAAACACGGTGACTTACGAGCACGCAAACACAGCTGGGCCCACGAACATGGTTGTCTATTCAAGTCACATTCTAAGAAATACATAGAAGGAAGAAGTTAGCAACGTATGTTCCAGGGTGATGTCGACATGCCGTGTCCTGCAAAAGCGTCGAAACGACACTTCCTAAGCTGGTGTATGTTCTCGAGAGATCAGGACTTGCAATGCGAAGTCACTGGCACTGTCATCGACGGTGGAGTGGTCTACATCGCGCAGCGTGGCATTCTCCCTTGAGGAGAGAAAAATGAAACGGCGCGAGGGGGTTTTTCTATGTACTCGGCTACTTCCTTTCTCACGGTAATATGACTACCCAGACGCGGTCACCATTTTGGAGTCGATTCGCTGTTCGTCGTGAGTGCAGTCCTTGACCAGCACCATCCCATGTTCAGGTCGTGTATCACGAAAGGTACGCCATCTTCGTTGCATTTCATGCAAGAGATCCTTATTTCGCATCTAGCTTCATGCTGTCTCGCGTCCTCCGGCCGGGCAGAACTACATACTTCCGTAGTGTGTCGTGCAAAACCCCAAGCTCCAAAGAAAACGGTCTCGAAGCTACGGGCCAAGGTAGATCGTAAGCACGCGAAAGATGCAAATCGTCTCTACGTCGTCCTCGGGTCCGAATACAACAAAGAAGATAAATGGATGGGATGCGACCTCCAAAAGTTCATCTTGACACCGGAGGCTATCTACGCTGAGGACGCGGAGCCTCGGATTTTGCGTCATTCTGAAGGGGAGGTGAAGATTCCGTCGCATCTCAACTTTGGAATAGAGGGAGGGGAGGAGAAGAAATTGCTGTTCGAAGTTCTGCCTACCTTGACAACTCAGACGGGTGTCACTGCGTTCGAAGAAGATACGGTGGAGCGCGCGAAAGTGGCCATGAAAGAAGAGCTCTCAAAGGCCAACATGTTTGCCCAACTGGTAGACCTCAGGAACGCGAACGCGAAAGGTCTCGCCTATGAGAATCGCAGACGCATCATTGCAGCATTCTCGACCCCACAACAACCGAGTGACACAGGTCGGCCAGAGGTTCAAGGTACGAGTTTGAACATAACATCCTATGCGAGCATTTATCCCCTTGTCCAACAGCCGCACTCCTGACATATCGCATCCGCAATTTGTGGTCACATTTGCTCAAGTTCCGAAAGGACGTAGCAAACCGAAGAGCTTTACGCCAACTCGTACATGATCGAGCGAGCGTTCTCCGGTATCTCAAGGGTTTAGACCAGGATCGTTACGACGCAATTCTTCCACGACTAGGTCTTGACAAGGGTAGTGTAGAAGGGGAGTTGGTTATTTAGAATTTTGGTAATCCACACTTTTCTCGTTCCCCTACTGTCTGGCGTGAATAATTTGCATTATGTGCAACCATGCTATCATAAGCCGAATAACAAGATTCCTGTAACATAGCAGGGGAAAGGTACAGTACCAAAATATCAGGAATATAATTTGCAGTGAACTGCAGGGAGCACCAAGTACTCATCAGAAGAAATCATCACCAAAATAGTCATCTTCAAATTCGTCCCCCGAGATCCCAAAGTACCATGGGTCGAGGAGACGTCTTTCCCCCGGTGCAGGAACATTGTCTGGTCTGTCCATGGTGAGGGTGATCTTCAGGTGGGGGATGCGTGCTTTGCGACTCTGAGCAGCCTCATAGTCTTTATAATAGTCTCGATTTTCTTGCGGCTCTGAAATAGAATGCCTAGAATACGCATGGTCAAACCTCAAGTGCATTTTAGACAAAAGAAGCTGGCATACGTCAAGCTCAGATGCATCTTCATCTTCGAAAGCTCCATAGGCTCTGCTTCGCTCGGCAGGTCAAGACAGTGTGCACAGAGCCAGACCATTTCTTCCGGGGGATCAGCATACGAGTCATCTGGCACTAAGCCATGTAAGACGAAAGCCGAAAGAGTGGTTTGATTGGCTCTGTGTTCTTCATCGACATCGACGACATCATCCGCGAGTTCATCGTCGATCAACATCCATTCGAGGTTTGTTTTGCCAGGGTGGGTACGACAGTTATGAGTGACCTGATCAATATGCGTCAATCTAAGAACAACACAGAGTCAAACGGAGCCTACTGCAGCGCGCCAATCAAAGACTGGTGCGTCAGCTTGGTCCCACTCCTCGTCTGACCACTCGAGGCATTCGAGACAGGCCAGCTGGTGATCCATTCGATCCATCTCAGCAACCGTCGTCGTCTCAGGATCCAACCCACAAGTCGTAAGGACGTTGGCAACCATCTTGCCGGCCCTCTCATCCACCTGAAGGAGGTGGCACGCCCAACGAGTACGGTTGCCCATCGGGTAATCGTACTGCTTGGTAGGATCCCCACTGGAATTATCCCAGTTGAACCCCTGCTGCTTCGTCAGGCACTGGTGTCCGAGGACCATGGGAAAGAAAAGTGGATTGGCCCTTGGACGCCGGCGAGCGCCCAAACCGAAGTCCCAATCGAAAATATCATCTTCTGATGAGGTAGAGTCGGTGTCAGAGCTGAAATCAGAGTCGTAGAGACCATAGAAGGTACCAAACCGAGGGTTGCAGCACTTGCAGTTGAAGACAGTCGTAGCCAATGAAAGATCTTGAATGACCCGAGAGTCATCTGGACTGGAAAGCTCGACAACTTTGGCCTTTCCTTTGCCCATGGGACCTGCGGAGGACGAACTCGTTGTCTTATCCACTAATGTGAAATCGGCGGCGCTGGTCAAACGGTTGACTCGGGGCTTTTGAGAGTACAGTAAATCCTTGACCTTCTGGACGAGTGACCCAAGAATTCGAGTGCGCCATTCGCCAACGAGTTCATCCATCTTTTCCACAATTGGGGCAAACGTATCTTCAGTCACTTGGGTCTCTGTGGGAAATTCAAGAATTTCTGAAACCTGAGAAATAGCACAGAAGTCCATCGGCTCAGGCATGACATCCGTTAAGGGGAGATGCGAAATCTTATATGTGCGAAGTATGGATATTGCGATCCTCTTGCGAGAAATGACCAGAGCTTTGCGTTCACGCTCGAGGCGTTGAGCTTTCATCTGTTCCATATAACGAACCATTTCGTCCTGGATATTGGCCCAAACTGGAGGGAATGAACTCAATGATGCCGTCAAAAGCGGATTATAACCTACTACGGGGCGTCAAACGAGTCGGTTGCTTGACTAGTCTGTGGTGAGACAGATCATCACGTTCGGGGATCTGCTCAATCTCAGGTCCCCAACCAAGTTCTGTTAATTTCTCGATAATCCTACATGGCTAATTCAGCCCGGCCTTTAAACAGCTGCAAAGGGGACTCACGCTTCTTTTCTCTCGCGCCGAAGGTCTTCGAGTTGCTCCGAACGATCCTTAGCCTGATTAGTAGCCCAAGCTTCGAGTAAGGCACCGTGCTGCTCGATAGATATTCGTCATCAGTAATAAGCTCGCAAGAGCCATGTGAAATCATCATTACCTTTTCCATCTGACAAACCAAGTCTTGACGTTCCTTGACGAACTTGCTACGCTCCTCGGGGTCAGTGAAGGATGCTTTCTTTGACTGAAACTCTTGTAGGTCTTTGAAGTAGTAGGAAGGACGTCCTCGTTCTGGAAAAAAATGGTAGTGCCAATGGATGAGACTTTACGGTCACTCACTGCCGTATTTACTAGGAACTGCTTTATACACAGGTTCGCCAACGAAGAGTGAGTAATCCTCCACCATGCTGTGACACTAAGGTAAACCACAATACAGAGGCGGGACCATATGACACTTGCCATTCCTTGGCGCACTTGGCACAAATGCGTCGCCCAATCCGCCAGTCAACTGATCGGATATTTGGTGACAAACATTCCTAAAATGTTGTCAGGAGAGCTCTGATGGCAAGAGCAAGGAAAGAATCTAACATGGCAGTGTGTATCAAAAACGAGATTTGCAAATTGGGGTTCGCTCATATGAGGAGGACAGTCCGGCAAGTCGGGCACGTTTTTGCGTGCGGCTATCCAAATCGATACGGAAGAACGATGCATGAGCAACCGTCTAAATTGCTTTGTCGTACGTGCAAGACGCAACACATCCAATGGCATAAGGTGTCCGAATATCTATGACACGATGGTTCAAGGAGCATACGTTAAGAATTATGCTTAGGGGCGCACCTCGAATAAGATGTCCATCGGCATTTCCATGAGGCCAGCGAGTCTGCCTACAACTCGACTCCATTTGGGCCTCTTGGCTTTAACTCGATCGCCTTGAGAGTTCTCGGCTTCATCGGGCTTATCCGAGACACGCTTCCTCTTCTTCGAGGTTGAGCTGGCAACACGGGCGGAGGCTCTGCGCTTCTTGACGTTATCTCCTGGCGCTTGTGCGGCCCCTGCTGTCTGAGACTGAACCTGTTCCCCGGGATCCATCACAATCTGGTGATACCGCAGGGGTTCAGGTTCCCGCTAACGATGGTGGTCAGAAAGAAGAAGAGTCCGAGCGGAATCCAATTTGCACTGGGACGCCTTCACTGAGTTTACTCGCGGCAATTGCCGCCGCGAACGCGTCCCACACGTGAGTGGGAGTACTCAACACCACGAGTGCATTGACTAGGACGAGCTGTTCATCGACGATGGCGACGGCGAACATACAGCAACTATTGACAGACACTCTCAGCACCGATGCCAACATCAGGATAGCAGCGGAGCTCAAGCTTTCCGAGGTACTCCAGCACCCAGGCGAGTCCCCTCATCGCGACTGACACGCCACAGCATTGTAATCTGATGGCATCTTGACGCGTTTTTAGAGGCAGGATTGGCGCTATCTCAGCTCGTATTGGCCCAAAACGCGAATCTTTCTCTGAGACAGATAAGTTCTTCGGCTCTTTGTTCCCGAGACCGCGCCTGACAGTCTCGCGTCCACTCTGCGAGCATCATCCTCAGAAAATACGTGACCGAGCGATGGTCTCCTTACTTTCCCCACTTCAAGGGAAATGCACCACTCGTTGAGGTGTATCTATTCTCCTTGCATCCGATCTCAATTGACGCTGTTCCAGACAAAGGTTCAGATCCGTCAAGCTATCTTCAATGGGCTTTCGGATCCAGATCGCAAAATAAGATCACTGAGTGTTAGCAGATACAGCGCCCTATGCCCATTTACAGATCTCACTCCAACTTGCAGGCGCTTGTGTTGTCCTCGATCGCATCCTGTGACTGGCCGGATGAATACCCGGACCTACTCGACGGCCTAATCGAACTAATTTCGTCCAGTTCTCCCAACTCTGTTCATGGTGCAATGCAAGTATTGACTGAGTTCATCAAGTCGGATCTTACAGAAGATCAAATTCTACCTATTCTCCATCAATTACTGCCGGTCCTCCTTGCCATTCTGAACGATACACAGGTAAAGCCCGTTTTTGTACCCCAAATTTACATTATTCAAAATCTCTTCAGCAACACAGCCCGTTGACTCGCTCGCGGAGTGTTTCTGTTTTTTGTCAATGTGTTACGACACTCTATATGGTGAAGGAGCAGCATCCCCAGGCTGTGAAGGGTGCAACAGAAAACATCCTCCCCGTTTGGCTTGAAACATTTAAGGGAATCCTCGCTCACCCTATAAATGATACGCTGAGTCAGCCCTCTTGGGATGACCTGGCCGTTCGAATCCAGGTCTTCAAAGTGAGTCCATCAACGAGTATGAAAGCATGTAATCACTCACGTACGTTCGGATGTGTAGGCATTAGACGTTATTAATACCGCGTTCCCTCGCGGGTTGAAGCCTTACGTTGAATCATTCTTAGACTCTTCGCTCACCCATCTCAAGAGCATCTTTCCTGCCTACGAGATCTACTATATCAACTCGACGGAATTGGTACCTACGTCGACTGAAGATGAGGTTATTGAACTTCCCCATCTCATCTGTCCCTTGTTTGATCTCGTCTCCAATATTGTGCGCGGAGGAAGGGCTAAACAATGGCTTGACCCCAAATACCAAGCACAAAACCTGACTAATCTAGTTGGTGTGGTTTTCCAATTCGCTCAAATGACTGCGGAAGATGTGCGTACTTCCTATTCCTTAGTAGTAGTTACTCCAGCGCTCACGGAGCTCACGCAGGAAGAAAGTTGGGCAACGAATGCAAACGCTTTCGTTGCTCAAGAGGAAGATGAAACAGAAACTTATGGGGTTCGGGTCGCTGGGTTTGGGTTGTTGAATGTACGAGACCAACTTTCCTGCACTAAGCTGATGCGATAATCCGTACGCAGACTGTTTTGGGCCGCTCACCGGCCGAAGTTTGCTTCACATTCCAGGACAATCTGCAACAAATC
>JBBPOB010000970.1:0-11650 GCA_038091275.1 Tylopilus subfusipes | reverse complement strand
GCTATGATGGCTTCCAAAACAGTCTTCAGAGTTTGAGTCCAATTTGCTATTGGAGGGTTCTGTAGTCTATTAATAGATATGACTCATACTGACTCATTGTGACTCATAATGACTCATGCATGCTGTGTATGACTGTACTTCCATTCATGGTAACCATGCCCTCACAGGCATTCAAGTACTTTGTCTAAGTTAGCTGAATCTGGAAGATTGTGGCTCATGAGAATTATGATCATGACTAATGCTATGCCTGAGTGGCAAGTTTGGCAGCATCCAAAGCAAGGCAATAATCATGTGATTAGGCTGTACAGTTCTGAAGCTGTGCCATCTACAAGATTTTAGTAGTAATTGTATCTACACTTTGTAACTAGTGTAGTAATGAAATTCATTATTATCTCTTGAAGAACTAAGGCTAGTCCAATGAAACTTAGTATTTGGGTAGACTTAATAGTAGTCTACTAGGCATAAGAGTGATATAGTTATTTGAGTAGTAAATAAAGTAAGAATTGATGAAACACTCATGACTCAGCACATTATTGATTGCGTGCAGGTCAATGTGGCATCTTCACCAGCAACCCCTACTCCTCATCTCCACCTGCTGCAGGCAAAGCCCCTGCCTTGACTGCATCCAAGGCACCTCACCATCTCATTTTGCAAATCCAAACCTCTGTCCATCTCACCCTTCCCAGTGCCTGTTATTGTTGTCATCGGCCACATGCATGGTGTCTTCACTGGCAACCCCTACTCCTCATCTTCACCCACTGCAGGCAAAGCCCCTGCCTCAACTGCATCCAAGGCACATTGTCATCTCATTTTGCAAATCCAAACCTCTGTCTGTCTCACCCTTCCCAGTGCCCATCGTTATTGTCGATGGCTATGTGCATGGTGTCTTCACCAGCAAACTCTACTCCTTATCTCCACTCACCCCCTTCCCCAGCCAACTCTTGGATGTCTCCTGCACAGCCTCGTGCTCGCCCATGTCCATCTTGATGTCATCCTACTTGGGTGGCATGAACTTGCAAAACATGCCATCTCTGTTGGGGGTTGATCTCTACATATTGCAATTGATCTATCTGAGCCCTAGGCCTCTCTCAATCCAAACCTCTATCTGTCTCATCCTTCCTGGTGAACTTGCAAAATATGCCACCCCCGTCAAGGGTCAGTCTCTGCTCATCACAATTGATCTGTCTGAGCCCTGGGCTTGCCTTGATCCAAACCTCTGTCCATCTGATTCTTCCTGGTGAACTTTGCAAAACATGCCACCCCTGTCAAGGGTCAGTCTCTGCTCATCACGATTGATCTATCTGAGCCCCAAGCTTGCCTCAATCCAAACCTCTATCCATCTGATCTTTCCTGGTGAACTTGCAAAAGATGCCATCTCTATTGAGGGTCAGTCTCTACTCATCACGATTGATCCATCTGAGCCCTGCCTCAATCCAAACCTCTGTCCATCTCATCCTTCCTGGTGAACTTGTGAAACACACCATCCCTGTCTGGTGTTGGTCTCTGCTCATCGCAATTGATCTATCCAAGCCCTGCCTTCTTTTTTCACCATTATTACATACCACCCCAGCATTGCTGGTCCAGCCGCTATGCAATGTGTGTTGGTATCATTGCACTCAATTCTCCAGTCCATCCTGCCATGCATGTTTTTCTTACATCATGCATCTTCCTCTTCACCCAGCCAGCCTCTACTTGACATTTGTTGAGTAGGGCATGTGGCTACTTGATGACTTATGAACTTGTATGCTACTTATGAACTTGGAGATTACTTGGAGATTACTTGTGATACTTATGAACACTTGCAATGAAAACAAGAGATGACATAATACCAATAAGAGCAATCCTGGCACACTTATGTCACTTAGACCGCTTGAGCGCTTGGCAATTGTGACTAAGTGCCATCAAGTATGGCCAAGCAATTGACAGATTTGCTAATGTTGCACATGTTCTAAATCATTTTTAAATGTTTAGATGCAAAATAAGTGTGTACAATCAACCAAGAGATATATATCAATATCAATATCATGTCTCATTATGCTACCAATATTATATAACAATCACTGTCATTTGTTCGTCTCTGATGCATACTATATATTATATGTTCTGACGATCCAATAATATAAATGGCTATTTCATTTGCAAAGGTTTGAGTGCTCACAAAGCTGATTTCCCAGATATACCTTGTATAGCTAAATGCGGAGATTTTGACTTTGGTAACCTTAGAATATTAGAATATTAGATAGGTCATATCTTTCTCATTTCCTGATGGATTTGAATGAATAAGGGGGCATTTGAAAGCCAGAATGTGTGGGCTTCCATTTATGATAACCTTCCATGGTGTGCATTTCTGAAACACTCAGAAATGTGGAGTAATATGTTTTATTCACCACAAATTCATTTTTCTATATTGATTCATTTCCACATATCATTAGACTGCATTCCTTTAAATTGATTTATTGACTGTTCAAATGACAATTCAATTCTAGTGTTTTTCAGTCATGGAATTCATTCTCATGAACAATTGCCACATTTCCAGTAGCTTTGAAAATGTGTGGTATTCTATGATTATTATTTGCTATATTGTGTGACTTGTTCATTGGTTGGATTTAATTGCACCCAGTTGCCTGTTATCTGACTACATGGTGTAATACTACAGTACCTACCACACATGCATACAAATCAAAAATGGAGAACAATATATTGCTGTTACTGGGTAAGCAGATATTATACATGCACATTTAGACAATACAATAAGTATTTCCCCCTCTTTGTTGACAACTTGGCCTCAATCTCTCTACTATTTCAAGTGATGTGGTTTAGTCTTGCACTTCCAATACTGGTGAATATATGTAATAACATGTTTTATGTACCCCATGCATGTGTCTGTATTTTTCACAAATATGTTTCTGATAAATCATACAATATATACTCATACACCAGACTCCATCTAACCATTGGTCATTCCAATTAGTGCAGCTATGGAATCCATTCACATTAATAACTGCCATATTTCTGGTGGCTTTGGAAATGTGTGGTATCCTATGATTATTATTTGCTATGTTGTGCCTAGTTGCCTGTTATCTGACTTCATGATGTGATAGTAGAGTATATGCCACTGATGGATTTCAATTAGAAAGGCAGAACTATACATTGCTGGTACTAAGCAAGCAGACCATACATGCACATTTAGACAATACAATTGCTATTTGCCCACCTTGTTGACAACTTGACATTAATCTCTTTACCATTTCAAGTGATGAGGTTTGGTCTTGCACTTCCAATACTGGTGGATATGACTTACTACCACTGGTACAGAGCTGGTGTTCATCTTTAGATAGAGCCGGTATTCATCTTTGGATATGAGTGATTCGAGTGTCCCGCATTTCCACACCTGGTGGTTGTGCGGGAAAGTGTCTAAACTGTCTAAGCAAACACAGACCTAAACCTCACTGGATTAGATTACACCCCCCTAAATGAGGAATACATGTGTGTACAGCCCAGATAACTGGATCATACCCTAGAGGACAAAGGGGAGTCATGTCGAGTCAGAGATGTACATGAGGAGAGCACAAGGAGTACATGAGGATGAGATAAGGACATGAGGCAGAAATAGTGTACAGAGATGAAATACATGAGGCTGATAAGCATATGACTAGCTATGACTCATTCCAGATTGATCCTATATGAGGGATGATTTGTTGTGAGTCATTCTGAGTTATTTGATTAGGATTGTGACTTGTTTCAAGTCATTTCCTAATCGTGGGAATGTTCAGCAGGTCAAACTCAAGTTCAACACTACCATATAAGGAAGGTAAGTAAAGTGTACAAAAAGTGAAGTAACTACTAAGTATTAGGAGAAACATAACAGGGTTCTAGCTGGGGGTGTGGAGATTCAGAGGTGTTGGGCAGTAGGATGCTGGGGCGTTGGCCCTGATGGGGTTACAATGGATCCAAGTAGACTTCTGGGGAACTGGGGTACAGGTGCAGTGATACATGGTGTGTCTGCTGATAAAGGATCTTTGTCAGAATTACTGGGTGCTCAATATCCTCTAGTTCTTGGGTTCAAAATGGTGGTGACTGGGTTATCCTGCTCCTAGATAAAAGGGATAGGAGGATACTCTTGATCTTTTGTTATGTAGGATGTCTGTGGACACTCAATGCACCAACTTGTAGTATTACCCCAGCAAGCTGGGTCTCAGGAAACCACCAGGGAATGTCTTGATTCAAAATGGAGCTGAACATGTGGGCATAAATACACCTGCCTAGCTGGGATTAGCATGTGCAGTCTACTGGCCTCATGGTTTCCATGTTGTGGACCAAAAAGAGCAAATAACAAGATCCCTACAGCCACCACACCCCATCAACAAGTGGTAGGGGAGTTCTCCTGAAATACAACATACCCTGAATCATCTGGGCCTTAACCCTGGGTTGAGGGGACGAGAAACGTGCAACAGAAGCTCCAGGTAGTGTGGGTAACCAGGCTCATATTACGCTTGCCAGAGTATTCCAGATACACGAGCTGCCTTGATACAATGCTGTTAGTAAACAGTGGTGGAACTTCAGCTTTGCTGGACTTAAAACTCGAATTGATAAGTCTCTGGGGGTGGCAAAGATGGTCAAGGGCCAGCACTGAGGCTGTGCGCGGAGCTTCCTGTCAAACGAAGCGCGGCAGACCGGTGCTTGTGACATGAACTTTGTGACTACATATGTACTGCAACCTGTCGAGTTAGATCTTCACTATGTCCTGCTAAGCCTGCTGCCAGTCTCAAGTTTAAATTGGACTAATCGGGAGGGGGGTTGATTCGCAACCAAACCTTGTTTCTTCTTCCTATCACAAGCTGAACAAGCCACCCGCGCGCCGACGACTCTGGACGGGGTGTACGACAACCAGGGAAATGCCAAGTCCGACCGTCAGTCCGATGGCAACAGAGATCAGCTGCAGGGCCGTCTGGAATCCGCTGAGGTAGGAGGACGACGATCCGGACGTTTGGTCTATCACAAAGTTCAGAAGACCCCCATTTCCAAGTCCAGAAGGCACTTGGAAAAGAATGCCAGTGATCTGGTAGCAAGGTTTTCATATGCATGTTGCCTTGGTTTCAATCGGCGCGGAGACCTCACCATGACAACAAAAGCGTTTCCGTCGAAAAACCGACCATACATGTTGGACACAAATCCAACCGCAAAGGCGCTGGACACAGTCATGAGCGTACAACGCCGATGATCACGAAGTAAAGTGGACTTACCCAACGGCCGCGCTAATATCGCTCTGGTTCGGGAATTTGGTACTCACGAAATGGTTTGTCACCCAACCAATCGATGCGATTGCGATAAGCAGGATCTATGTATGCGGGTTAGGGCGAATATAGCGGCAAAGCGTAATTGTTCGCCAATCATGTTACTCCAAGTACTCACCATTTCTTTCTTCCACCATGGCGCCATTAGCCTCAAGCTCAGGAATAGCGAATACATCGGCACTGTCAAGAATGCCCACCATAGGCTCGGCGTTCGCTGCCACCACGGTCCGTCTGGGTCATGAGAGTCCATGCATATATAGTCTGTTGGGCCGACGATTGACCGCCCGATTAACGTCTGGTACAGCTCGGCACCGATCGCGAGCCCAAAGCCCAGGAAAAGCGAGTACATTAGGGCGAAACATAGTCGAACGGCGCCAGCAACCAAAGACCGCGACGAAAGCTCGAGGGACCCGCTGAGGACGATGAAGCCCTTTGTATGCGCTCTCATTAATCGCGTTGCCACGGAGAGGTTCGATCGCGGCTACTTACCGGCAAGATTAGCACTACCGAACTACTGGCAACGGCCGAATAACAAAAATGCTTAGTCGATGCCAGTGCAGCACTCAAGAAGCTCAAGAGAGTTGCAATGGTAATTTCGAACACGTTCGCATATAACTCGTTGCGCACTCCAATCAGCTGAATCGCGACGAGCAGTGCACCGAGAGGTGCTGATGCGAGACAGTCGATAAAGGAACCCGAAAATGAAACGGAGCAGATGGAGGCCGAGCACATTCCCCCAATGATGGTCAGCTGTAAGAAGTTATACAGGGGCCTTTTACGCATCAGAACATCCAACGAGGCCGATGCCGCAGAAACCGACATATTGTCGTGAATGACCTAGGAGCTAAAGTTAGTTACACATATCCTATTTATAATGTCCACTCTACTCACGTTCCAGTATAATGCATGTGCTTCTCCAAGCTTCTCGAGATCCAAGGCGCTGCCTTGTCGAATGAACTTGACATTGCTCGTTCCCGTCGCGCTGTCCTCGAATGCGATAAGCATCACGTCCGGCAGGTACATGCAGCTGAGTTCGAGATCTAACACACGTCCAGTGCTCTGTATCTGCGATGCTAGACGGTGCGAAGGGCCACCAAACATCATCATGGCACGGGATAGCTTCATGATGAATTCCTGCCTCTGGAGAATCTCGGCCACGTGTTTCGTAATCTAACACAATTTCAGTCGATTGGTGGGTTGGACGAAAATGGGTAACTGACATAGACCTCCGCCTTTCTTCTTTTGCGTCGCATTTTCTTTTCTCTCTGTTTCTCTCTCTCCTTTCGCTCCTTCTTCTCTTGTTCTTTGATCCGCCGGGTCTCTTTCTCGATGTGTTTAGGATCGAAGTAGTCCTTTTTCTCACCAAACTCATCCACAGGTGTACCTCGCGCGCTTGCAGTCTCGGGTGTTGCAGCACCACTCCAACCTGGCGTACGAAGTCCCTTTTCATGAGATGACGATAACGCTCTGGGGTGGGGTGAGGAGAAATGAATTGGCATTGGAAGATCCTTCAACCTGCCGGTCCATCTCCTGCATCCTCCAGGGGTGGAAACAGGGTGATCGTGATCATGCCCCCCCTTGGACCCGTCTACGAAACCTTCCGAGCCCCCGGTTGGTGACACTACAATGGTAGCGGCAGGCGTATCTGGGCATTCTGCCTCGCTTTCCTTCTCGCTGTCACGATGATCATCGGTTGCGATACCAGAATCCGTGCTGCATGTACGTCGGTGGCTGCGAGAAATTATGTGGGGGATCCTCGAAACGGCTTTCGGAACTTCTTCCACAGAGTACCTCACGAGGTTGTAACCTGATTTCTTTAGATTAGGCGCGAGCGTCGCCTGTTTCGGTGCAGCTGCTCCAGAGAGTGATCCTGCTCCAGCAATCAGAGCGGCGGTCGTGGAGGCTGCGGGAAGGGACGGAGTACGGATGTGGGCAAAGATGGATGAAGCAGATCCCCCCTTCAGGGAGCGACCAAGGCTGAATTTCCCATGGCGTTTGTCGTCTTCCGATCCTTTCGAGGTGGACTGATCATGATGGTCGTGCTCATCGGATAACCAAGGACGTTCGGGTTTCGGAAGGATGTCTTCTTCACTTCCTGCGTCGGAGCTAGAGCGACTCCGCCCACCTGGGGTACTTGCCCCGCTCACGCTCCCCTCATCGTCATGCTCGTGATCATGACCGTAGAGCGCCAACAATGCACTGAGTACACCATTTCCAAGTTTGGGGCCATGGCCATGGCCATCGTGGTAGTCCTCGGAATGAGGATTAGTGTGCATGTGGGGGAGGTGCATGACGGGCGTCAACCAACTGCCAGGGACTCCTTTGCGCACCCGTCCAGGCCGGCGGAGCTCTCCACCCGGGAAACCGGCGTCGTTCTCTTTATCGGAGTGGGTATGGTGGCGACGATGTTGAACATCCCTTGGAGCCTTTCCTTTCTCGTCCGTTCCACAAGAGCCTTGATCCGCGTTTCCTCTCTCTCCTTCGCGGGTACCTTTCGACTTGGCGGCCCTCGTACCGTTGCGCGAGCGGTGGAGCCAGCCCCAACCACGTCTTGTATGCGCTCTTACTACCCCGGCAGCCTGGTATTCCGCCAATCGTTCAATGTGCTTCTCACCGGAAACTGCGCCATCATCTCTGCTTCCTCGCGCCCATGTTGATCTTCTTCGGAGGGCGCTGCCTTCTCCTCGGTTGCCAGTATTGGGCATCGGCGCATGAACAGGTAATCCTTCCCGTTCTAAAGGGTCTATCCATACTTCTCCAGGAACATCATGCGTGCGTTGCGCGACGAGTGTAGAAGACGAAAGGCGGACATTAATGTCGTCTGAGGCCGGTGAACTTTGTTGTGTGGACGAACCGCCCGTGCCTTGTGTTGCTGTTTGGGGTGCGCTCATGGTTGAATATGGGTCATCGCTAGTCGGGTGAAGGCCCGATAAATCGACAGGGGGACCTGTGAATGGGTTATGTTGGGACCCCGAGGCAGAAGTGGTCGCACGGCGTGAGACGACTGCTTGGGATGGCATCGATGGGGGTACGCTTGTTCTTCCCTCGTATGGGCCCGACTGACTTGGGAGAAACTCCTCCGACCGGTGTTTTTCCAAGGCTTTCCTGAGGGTCTCAAAGGCACCGGACTACATGTTATTCTCAGCTCCGCCGAAATATAGCAACGACTGGGAAGAAGAACGTACGTCCAGCCCCATCTCGTCAAGCTCATGAATACTTTGTGGAGGTGAGGCTTCTTGGTTTCCTTCGACCCGAACGACGTCATTGCTGGCCCACTGAACGCGCCGCGGTGTTCTTGAGCCGCTTTTAGATGCGTTCTCTCCGGCGGGACGCGATCCGTCGGAATGTTGGAGTGTTCCCGAAGATGTCATGATGCTAGCGGGCACCAACGAAGAACGACGTTTGGGGGTATGCATTGGGAGGTCGAGGAAGAATGAGTGAACCACGAGAGAGCAGCCAAGAAACAAGGTGAAGCGTACATTCGAAAGGTATAAGTTCCTGACAAGAGGTATTCTCGGATAGAATCGGGCCTCTGGTGATGGGTGACCACGGACGAGGTAGGTTCTGCAGGGCTGAGTGGCGGTTGTAATCGAGAGTGGGGCAACTCGCGATGGAAGTTGTCGAAGTACAGTGGAAGAAAACGAGGGCGGACGATACCTGGCGGTGTCGATAGGGAATCTGCAGCAAAGAGGGATACAGAAGGTGAGTGCTCTGTTACCCAGCACTGCGTGTCGTCCGCTGAGCTGCAAGAGATCAGAGCGACATGCTCCAGGTGGGTGTGGGCAACGGAAACGTTGATGACCAGCACTCCCGTCACGTGAAATACCAGCTGTTGTCGAGTGCACCCCTGACGTCATCTGGCGACGCCACCTTCCTTCTTTGGCAAGCGCGTACGCCGGCCTCATCGGCTGAACGTTTCCGGGACTTCAGCTTCAACGGTCGAACGAATAGCTACGTCAACATAAATAACTTGCACCCTGCTTTTGTAACGTTCACGTTGCTAGCTCCACACTTGCTCGCTTCACCGTTGACAGATCGGTGACCTTGTCGGCGACTGCCCAGAACACTCTCATGGAGCAGTCCGGGCCTGCAGGAACAGCACCCCATCAGCAACGCCCAGCAGTCAAGTGGCCAATGTCACGTCCATGCCCACGGTCCATCATTACTTATAGATCTAATCCACAAGCCCGTCACACACCTTGTGCGCACCGTGTGGCACCTCATCTCGGCGTGTTCAACTCATGTTCTACTCACATCGGGGGTAGCCCTCCTCTGTATGTCATAATGTGATTTTTCATGTCGCTTTCCTTCTTTACACGTCTCCCGCGATGAACTGCCTCACCTGATCCTATATTCGCGAATCATGGAAATCATCACCCTCTTGGCGCAACTACCCTAGCCCCAGATCAACAACATCAAGCCTTCAGAGCTCCAACGCCGCATGCGCCGCAGTTGCCACTGCGAGAAACCTCCGTATTTTACTAGCTCCAGTCCAGCGTTGCCCGTCGTCAAATAGAACTTCCGACACCCGTCGATCCTCTGCGCTCTGACGCATCCCGATGACCTTGTAGGGGCGATGGATGTTCACCCCCTATGTCACGAAGCCAATCTGTCCAGATTCCCTTTGTAATGTCCTGCGGTAACAAAAGGGTGTACGAGGCTCACCGTTTTTCGATGGATCTGATTCTTTAGTATATCGGACTAACTTCGATGAAAACAAAGCGTATGTTGGTACGTTCCCTGTGTGGCCCGGGTTTACACCGAATGCAGCAGTCAAACGACTGATACTTTCCAGTCAAGCCGTTTGGGAGAAATGGACGAAGGCGATGCAAGCAGATCCCATGGAGATCGTCGTGAACCATTGCGGTTGGGAATCGGCCAGCTGCTCCACCAACGCCGCAACTCCCAGCGTAAACAACAAGCGACATCTACATCCTCGCAATCTTGCGTCGACTCCCCACGAATTCTCACTACACGCTTAATTATCCCTGTCAGGACACTCGCGGTGAGAATTTGAAAATATTAGAGCTTGACTCCTAATTAGCCTAGGCACTACTGTCGCAGTTTGGAAGATCGACCTGGTAGGCTGGAGTTCACCTCAGACATTGTTATCCTGTACACATGGTACATACAACTACCTTACACTTTCTCCTATGTCATGTCGTACACGCGTCTAAAAGAGGCGGATGTCAAAGTAACTGCGCGTCGCAAAATACTGCAATCCAGATCAATCCACCAATCGCCATCTTTTTAAGAGTTCATTTTTGCGTTCATACGGTTCTCGCACCCGCCGCATCGAGCGCATCGATATCTTCCTGTGTCAGCACTGGCAATGCATCGTAAGTGGTGAACAGGGGGATTAGGTGAACGTCGAGTAAGCGCGCATACTAATGTCGCCCGCGGCTAGGTAACCCTGTAAACGCGTCTTCTTGGAGCTCGTACTGATGCCAGGCATCCAAAAGTGAGTAATAAATGGAAAACAGATTACAGCGTCTGAAGATCACGTACGTGACGACTACGGCACCCTTTGCTTTTGTCCATGCCAATAGCACCTGGTCCGTCGTGGCCTCGAGCCTCGAAGCAATTTGTTTCAATGGAGCATCAAGAGGACCACCAGGCAGATGGGTAATCGGACTGTCACGTGCAGCATATGTCAGACGGCGGAAACGTCGCGTAGCATCGAACATGGGTGGGGACGCACGTCAAAGTGCTGTAAGCCTCAGTCACGATTCCGTGCTTCACTGCGTATTCCAAGATGGGGAGTTGGCGGCGGTACACGTAAGGGTGTAAGAGGATCTATCGCCACAATGTTACATTGGTTTCGCGTTCCAGCCGAGCATATCTAAGAGTTAACGGAGAACGGCGTGGGAGAGGGCCACTTACGATGCTCATCCGACGCTTTTCTCGGGTGGGTCGGGTTCGTTGGATGGGTCGGATGGGTCGTTGTTTTCTGTTGTATCGCGTATTTCACTTGAAGCCACGTGTATTTCCTTTTGTGTCGTGCGTGCGCCACTCAGTTGTCCGTTAATAGGCACAGCCACCGCCCGATCTGGAACTGTCAGTCACGCGTCAGTCACGAACACACACAGTTGTCTGTTGATCACACAGCCACTGCCCGAATGCTCCAGTTGAACTCTCGATTGTCCGCTAGCACAGCCACAACTCGACAACTCTCCACACACACAATTCACACAATTCATCCTCATCATTGCTACACCTGCCCTCATATCTGTACAACATACTAAAGTCTCAAAGTGATCTTTGTGAGTTTAATACCTTACTGAATCATGTTTTGACTGTGATCTGACAACTGATCTAATCCATTGATAAGGACTTTGACTGCTGGTATGTGCATG
>JBBPOB010000969.1:0-11666 GCA_038091275.1 Tylopilus subfusipes | reverse complement strand
TCTGCTGAAATGTTCTGGTATTATCAACCAATGCTCACGGAGTTCATGGAAAGTTTGACGGAGGAGGAGATGGCAAAGGCAAAAACAACGGCTGAGGAATGGAATAGTACAGGAGCAGCTCTGGAGGCCCAGGCTCGGTACCATTTTACCCTTCAGCCCCTACTCTCTCTTACTACTTTAATGCTTCAGATTTGCTACTAAAGAGGCCGAGAAGGCAATTAGAAGCTTTGCCGAAGAAATGTGGAAGAAGGGAGGCATCCAAATGGTCATCCTTTCAGGTTTCAAGGATCAGAGAGGGGAAATATTTTCTCAAGTGTGAGTTCATGTTGGAGATACACCTCTGATGCTGGCTGAATCACACAGCCATGATTTCAATGCAGATATTGCGGATGGCCCGGCATTCCGATCCATCAACCAAATTCAGGGCAGCTTTGACCAGTTTTTGATGGACTGCTTCGATCCAAGCAAGGAACAAGACCAGGTGATGGGCGAGTCGGATGTGTAAGGGAGCCATGAGGGCCCAAAGCCCGAGTTGAGGAAGAATCGGAAGAAGGCCCGAGAGGATCCTGCCAAGAGGGTCATGAAGGCCGATGGAACCATCTGGATCCCCGATTTGAGTGAAGCCACCCGGTCCAAGCTACAAGGGATGGTACGGGGGTTTCTCACAGCTCACTACTGTAGGTGCCCATTTTGAGTTCATGACGCTCCTGATGAATGACACTGTTGATATAGGGAGGGTTTGTAGGCGCCAGAAAGCTTCAGCACCGTTCAAAAAGCTGGCTCGGTACCAGGCTGAGCTGTTCCCCTGATCCCACCTGCCAAAGGGTTTCATATTCCCTGACGATCCGAGCCATCTCAAAAGGGAAGAGGCTCTTAAATTCTTAGAGTTCATCCGTCGAAGACAAGTCACACATCCAAATGATATATTTGAGTTTCAACGTTGGCTGGATACTGCTGGCGACCTCCAACTTCCGATGGACACCTCAGACGAGGAGGAGATGCTGCAGACAAGGAGGACCTCCAGGGGCCAATCGAAAACACACAAGCCAGGGAGATGGAGTACGAGTAGAACTGACCCCAGTGACAATAGCAAGTCAGATGGGTCGGATTCCGAAAACAAGAAAGATTCAGAGGTGGATGATGAAAGCATATCCTGGTCCAAATCGCCTAGCAGCAACGGCAGTCCGAGAGGGGTCATGGAAAATATAGGCAGGAGAGGCCCTGAGGTGAAAGGTAAAGAAAGGGTAGGCCCAACAGAGGAATCCAATGTGGAGGATGAGGATCATGGCTCAAGAAATGGAGATGTGCCGAACGCCGAATTGCCAAGAGACAAAGGCAAGGGGATGGCAGTCTTTAGAAGGCCCCGCGCCATGACTCCTGGGGTCATGCAGAGACACCAAACTAACCCCTTAAATGGGAGGATCGTTGGCGACAGCGTGGGTTATCAAGTCGAAGGCCAGCTGAAGCCAAGGATGATCAAGCTGAGGAAAAACAGCTTCAGTGAGGCCAAAGGTGAGCGGTTCAGTCATCGGTGATTTCCTCGCTTATATGGATGCTGGTATGAGGTTTGGGGAGTGCTTTGGCAGAGTTGCCTATATTGTACACTGAGGTCGAGATGGACCCACCATTGAGACATGTGCCACTGGTGTATCGGAGGGATGGGACCAACACTGGACGATCTGACATAGCACCTGCAAACCTGTTGAAGTCAGCCATGAAAAAGATAAAGGACACTCCAGCCGATGGAGATGGAAGAGAAAGCAATTCCATTGCGGGGCCGATGGTTGTTCAGCCTGGAAATGTTGCCTCCAGCTTGAGAAATCAGACAATTGCAAGAGAACGCATCGGTATGTGGCCATCATTTGTGTCAGTCATTTCTTGAGTTACTTTTGTAGAAGAGCCGGTTACACCAAGGAGATCTGGGTGAGCCCGAAAGGCTCCAGTTCTGGTTGATGCTGATTTTCAGCTATCAGAGGCCAAGACCACTTGGAAGCGAAAGGTGACACAGCATGGCAATGAGCCACGGAAAATGCAAAAACTGAAGTAGACAGATCTTGTCATTTCTATTGTACACATGAGGGTGAAAGCATTACATTGATTGCGCATACCACAGTTGTGTATGTACAGATTGGGCGGAGGAGCATTGCAAAAATTGAAAGCAGTGTGATATAAAACAAATTAAAAGGACTACTCATCCATCACAACCTCGGACTCCACTCCCTCCATGGATTCCTCATCCGACTCTAACCCGTAGTCTTGTAGAGCCTGAACTCCAGAGGTGACGAGCCAGGAGGGCTCTGAAGTCGCTGCAAGCCCGAATGGTGGTGGTGGGCTGTCTGGATCTTCGGTGGCCAGTTCAAGCAGGAGGGACGGTGCCATCGGAGCTGACAAGAGGAAGGGGCTCGGCATGTTGGAGCTGAACCAGAAGGGAGGGGAGGGAAAGCCCTGGCTTGGGGTGCTGGGCATTGTGTAACAGAGGAGCCCTTCAGCGATGGGGCGATTGACCACTGTAGCCAGTGCTCGGGGTGTGGGAGAAGAGGGGAGCTGCCTGCCAAGAGGAGGCGGCGTCGACGGCGTCGGAACCAAGTCTATATCGGTGTCCTGGACTGCAGGGACGTCTGATCCAGATGTAGCCGGCTCGGCGTAAATAGAAGCAAAGGGAAACTGCAGGCCGGATGATGAGCCTGCAGTCCCACTCACCTCCAGGCATACAGACTTCAAGATCTGGCCAAAAGTCTGCATTCCCTCCTCGGTCGCCTTCTGTCAGTCCTCCAACAACTTGAGACGTTGCCCGAAGGCCACATACTGCATGGTGAGCTGCTGCACCACGTCCATGAGCATGTCGTAGTCGCCGCGAGACATGTACTTCATTTCCTTGTCGGCCGGAGTCGATGGCATCAAGGTGACTGGAGTTCCTGAGTGCAAGCGAGCCATAGGAACTATGTGCTGTTTCCCCTTTTTGCTCGAGGGGATAACAACAGTGTCGAACACTACAGCATAAATGCTGAGTTAAAGAGCTGACATTATTTCGCATTTAATGTACCTTTTTTGCTCAGACCTTGCACGACGACCATTGCTGTTGGAGTGGGGTTGACGGCCTTCAAAATGGAGGGCCAAGGACGTTTTGACTTTGGTGGCGCAGAGTGGGAAGGATTCTTTGGCAATGGCCTGCCGGAATCAGAGCGGGATGAGGCGGATGTTGCAGCTAAAGGTGATCTCGGACGCCTCAAGGATTGGCGAGATGACGTGGGAGGCTTTGATGCTGATCTCTGCCGCTTCTTCGTTGTCGCTTGAGAGGAGTGACTGCATTTGACCTTCTTGTCGTAGCATTGCTTGCATGCCTGGCCTTTGATGGGCTGGCATTCAAGGGCCTTCCATACGCAAGTGTCGCATCGCTGGGTCCCAGACAGTACGGCGATCGGTGACACCGGCGGTGCTTGGGCGCACACCTTAGAGGCAGCCCGACTCTGAGCACGCTTGGGTCTTGAGGTCTCGGCGGGCCTTTGACGCGATCGGCCTTGGGTCTCTTCTTCGTGTCCAGCATCATCCTCAGCCCGCTCCTTCCCCTTGCCTTTCGACATCTCAGCCGATTGAGCCCTGGAATCCTGCGGTGTCTTGCTTGGCCCAGCTTGCTGCTGGCCGTCAGAATTTTCAGCGCGACTCTTTCCTTTGGTCCTGGCCTCGTCCCGAGCCTTCCCTTTACCTTTCGCATCCTCCAGAGTGGCCACCTTGCGGTCTGAGACATCCTGGCGTGTTGCCTTGTTTTTATTTACTCTTGTAGCCATCATCTTCATTGGGCTTGGTGGCTTCGGTGCCCGGTCTGCATTCTCGTCATCGCCTTCACTCTCCTCTACTATGGATGGCGTGGGGTGGCGCTTATTGATCCATGGATGGTCGTGGCCCGCGAAGTCCGATTGCACAATGGCCTTCCAGCTCGGCCATCGGCCCTTCGGATGCTTGATGTGGATCGCGAGGGCGGTGAGCCACCGATGGATAAATACGCCATCATCTTCTACAGACCGAACGATGTCCTGCAGAAAACGTCAACACTTTGAATATTTGAGATACCACTATCACGCACCAGCTGGTCCTTCAACTCCTCAAGCCCCTTTGCCCAACTTTCGGCACGCTCAATGCCACTCGGCATATCACCGAGGATCCGAGTTTCGAAGATGCGCTTGACAGCAACCGTGGCTTCGTCGATGATGCTCTGTGAGAAGGTGGTGGTAGACATGGATGGTGGTGGGTTGACAGGTGATGGATGGTGTTGCGGTGAAGAGTGGTTGGGTGTAATTCAGGCGGAGCGATGTCCTTTATTTAACTTTGGGGTTCGGACTCCGTCAACCTTGGCCATAATTGCTGAGTTTGCCCCCGCATTGTGCGACCGAACTCCGATTTCACATGGTTTGCCACCAAGCAGTGTCGGACAACCGCTTCTGCAATACGGCCCTTCCAGACTTGCTCCACGTGCATTACCAACTACACACACCATGCAAAAGCACGTCCGTTTCACACTTCCCAGTGTGCAGAATTCTTGGGCTATGTTTTCAGCATGCCGAGCTAACAATTCTACTTGCAGTCTCATTGTCATCGGCCAAGACTGTGACGGAGCCGAGCCTGACTGCGTCCAACCACTTTGCTGAATCTCGGCCAAGGTCGAATGAAGGTATTTCAAACCTGTCTCTACCAGCAAAGTGCTGACTCGGTGGAAATGTAAAGGCCCAGAATGGGCTCAGAGGACTGCGAAAGGCAAAGGCAGAGCAGAAAAATGTGAGTCCACAGGCAGAATCAACTGTACACCATCTGAAACGTATGCCACACAGCGAATACAACCGTCCTTGACCCAAGCTTGATGTTTACCAAGTATACCGCAGGATCCTCTCTCTTCTAAGCAACGTTGACCACATATTGTAGATTACCCACGTCTGAAAAGCGATCTGGTGACGCGGCCAAGCATCTCAGCAGCGTTGATATGGGGCTGTCCCACCTCCGGTTTCCGTCCGAACCCCCTGATGATGCCGAAATGGAAGATGCCTCGGAGCAGACGTCCGAGGACAGCTCTCTCTGAGGTCCACCACCACCCCCTGCATTCCGCAATCGCCTTGTGAATTCTGAAATGCCAGACCGGCCCCGTGATAACGTCGAGGTAATCAAGGAGGAGCCTCACACATTGACCATTCTGGATGATCACCCAGTCCCAGGGGATGGAGATGCCGGGTCTGTCCATAGGTCCCAACGGTGGCTGCAGTTGGACAATTGGCTCAGTAGAATCAGACATCTTGCAGACTGGATAGACATGAGGGGTACGTCGTTATGTTTCCTCTATCTATTTGCTTGGTTTACATCTAGCGTGTGACATTCAGAGACCATGCCAATAGAGAATCTGGTCGGTCGACTGCTCCGAGACAGTATCCGGGTAGATGGAGTGGAACCCATTGGTAGGTCTTCACCCGTGGCTCATGAATAACCTCACTTGCTCAAATAAACGCAGTCTGGGCTGAATTGGAGATGTGGCATCAAAGTATAGGTGCCTTGGATGAGGCAAGCAGCCAGGAAGACAGGCCTGCCAGCCGGCATGGTCCCAACATGCCCATCCAACAAGGTATGCAGTCCGCTGTGGATAAATTAATAGAAGCAGCTCGGCGGAGAGTGGAACTTGTAAGAAGGGAAAAAGTATTGTTGGAAGCTTTAGATAGGTTACAGCAGCAAACCGCATAAATAGACCTCATCATGCTACTTCTTATCCTGAAGTGACTGAAGGGGAAGCAAGGCCCGATGGATAGCATCGACCGAACTCCATTGCCACCATTCCTGGGCCCGACCGATGGGATCGACTGAACAATATGGCCCCCATCTGGGCCGGATCAATAGCATCAAGCCAACTTCCATTGCCCTACATCAGACACAAGCAATACCATCAGCCCAACTCCATTTCCAGCATGCATGGGCCCAACCGATAGCTTCGGCCCAAGTCTCATAACTCCATGTAGGGCCCGCCTGATAGCATCGACAGACCGCTATGACTCCCCACCCGGGCCCGGAGGATAGCATCAAGTGAACTGCTAACACCCGAAGTCAGGCCCGGGCGATGGCACTGACCGAACACCATCGCTGCCAAGCTTGGGCCTGACTGACAGTATTGACCGAACTATATTTCCTCCAAGCTTGGGATCAACTGATAGCTTCAGCCTAACTCTCGTCACTCCACATAGGGCCTGACCGATGGCATCTACCGAACACTATAGCTCCTCACCCGGGCCCGATGGATAGCATCAAGCCAACCGCCAACATCCTATATGAGGCCCGACCGACGGCATGGACCAAACACCATCACTGCCAAGCTTGGGCCTGACTGACAGAATCGACCAAACTCCATTTCCACCATTCTTGGGCCCAACCAATAGCTTGGGCCCAACTCTCCTCGCTCCACATAGGGCCTGACCAATGGCATCGACCGAGTGCTTATAGCTCCTGACCCGGGCCTGATGGATAGCATTGAGCCAACTGCCAACATCCTACATCAGGCTTGAGCGATAGCATCGACCGAATGCCATCACTGACAAGCTTGGGCCAGATGGATGGCATCAAGCCAACTGCCATCACTATATATCAGGCCCGACCGATGGTCCGAATTCCATTTCCACCATCCCTGGGCCTGAACAATAGCATTGACCGAATGTTATAGCTCCCCACCCCGGCCCAATGGATAGCATCAAGCTAACTATCATTACCCTACCCCAGGCCCGACAGATAGCTTCGACTGAACTCGATGGCAACCCAATTTGGGCCCAACCAATACCACCAATTGAACTCCGGAGTCCCAGACTAGGGCCCAATGCTGATATTAGGCCTGCTCAGTATCATCAGCCAAGCTCCATAACTTCCAGGCTTGGGCCCAACCAATATCATCAAGCCGGTTATGATCAACCCACATCGGGCCCCGCTGTATTTATCAACCGCACCCCACCATCCCATACAGGCCATACTGATGCCATCGAGCTAACTGTCACCACTTGACATTGGGCCCAACCGATGTCACCGACCCTTCCTCTATGCCCTTATGTTGGGCCACACTATCTCTCTCGATAACCTATTCAACTGCAATTGATAGGCCCATTCATATCCTACGCGCATGTATCACACTTGGGCCACATCATATGGATTGACCGCTATATGCCCCGGGCCTATCTCGGGGTCATCCGACACCATCAGGTGAATTGCATGCAGGCTCATCGAGACCATCGGTACAAAGTGACTGCAGTATGTGATTGAGGCCTATTTGAATATGCCCATTGTGTCCGATGTGGAGGTCCTCTCTGCTGGCGGTGTCCTGAAATACTGGGAATACATGCGTGCCACCCGTCCCCATCTTGCACAGATGGCGCTTGACTATCTCTCCACACCAGGTATGTTCCTGTACTTGGACTCAATTCTCGTCATGTCTAATCTGACTGTATCCAGCTTCTTCAGTGGATGCTGAGTGCGTGTTTTCCTGTGGGTGACTACAGGTCAACCACTTACAGCACGGGATTAGTTCTCAGTCATTCAAAGCAAAACTTGCAATTGGTTCCTGGTCCCACACTCCATTGCTGCCCCCACACCTCGCTGAAGAAGTCATTAGCGCTCATGTGAAAGGTCAAGGCACTGGTAAGGGCAAAGCTAATGTCAAACAGCTGGAAGTTGTCATTATTGATTAGTTGCCTCGACAACTTGAATAGTACCTACTGTACTTAGGCTAACTCGAGATATCTACATAACCTGCAGGTTACCCGGGCAACCTGCAGATATACCCGGGTTTGACCCGTACCCACCACTGTCTGACCCGGGTCGGGTATGGTCAGCCTCGAGACACCTCCAAAACCCGCGTGGGCATACCCGGGTAGCACCCGGGTATACCCATTTCAGGCCCTAGTCGGGACACGCTGACGATTGAAATGGTGGTGGTGACAGCGCTGCTATTTTCGTAAGATAAACAAGATGTCCTTGCAGACCATCGTCGGGTTTGACCACGTCGACTGCGTTCGTCAGCGAAAAGTAACCGAGCTGAAGACGAACTGTCTGGAGGATAGCTGCGTCAGCTGGTCCCGTTGCGAACAGGCTTCCTCCAATGCAAAGAGATAATGCATTAAGCGCACCTTGTCGACAGTAGGCAGCGAAATCTTTGGCCTTGCCCATGTCTTTGGACGATGGTTTCTGTCCAAGCTCATCCGATTGTAGTTGGCGTGCCACTCAATCTGGAGTGAACCGCCGTTACGATCAGGTCTGCGAAGTCGCCCCTGTTCACAGGACGGACGCGGTCAAGATAGTCGGGCCCTAAGTAAGGCCTAAGCATACAGCCACTGGGATGACTGTCGCGACTCGCGATTCAGATGGCCAACGGCTACACGTGATCACTGCTTCCACGGTCCAACATCGGTCCGACGAGTTCATGTCATCCTCGTTGATTGCGCAGATACTGTCTTTGCTTTGCAATGGCAACTTCGAACTAGTTTATAACCAACTCGTAAGTAAAGGACTGTAGCACACCATCAGGCTGAAATGCGGCTCTCCTACGATGACACACAAGCACTCTGCCTGGTGCCGGATGATAAATACCCCTCGTGCCTTAATCCTGGGCGACCACGAGAAAGGTCCTCGAGAATATCCAATTACCCACAGAAAACGAATATTAGTAAGTGCTTTTTCAATTGAAGGTGACATTTTCATTTTCATGCATGTATTTTCACAAGTCGTCCCGGATTGGACAGGAAAGAGCTCCGGGAGGAATGGGAACCACCTTGGCCTGGGTCCTGTTGAGCGATGAGGCTTGCCACTCTAGTCTGGCCAGCCGGCTAATCCTTATTCATCCCCTGATCTGACTGATTACTAGGCACTTATCCGGCGGCCGAGTCCAAGTCAAAAATGACACTAGTATGCCCTGACCGATCAGCTCCTCTGAAAGGATACCTTCTGACCCTTGTGCAAACAGGACGGGGCTAATGATGAAAGGTACGTCCGAGCCCAACGCACCATAGCGTCTACAGAGCCTTCCACCGCCTCTCACGTCTAAACGCCCCTCGCTGGCAGCTGCCCTCTGCACCCTCCTCTCCTGTACCTCTATTCACCACTCGTCTCTCCCTCGGTAATACTAGCTATGGCCAAGTTGTGTACACCGCATAAGGGCGCCAGTGAGCTCCTCGGTCAGATCAACCCACTCAGCGCCTATGTCATCCGTTAGAAATTTATTCCCATCCCGGGTCTATCTGGACCATCCGAACATACACGCATGCACTACCATCGCTAGACCTGACCAGGACATATCTCTGCGCGTGCATAACGCACTCTGTTCTTTTCCGCGGCTCCATCAACTTTAAATGTATGTATTGGCGGTTCTCTGGAGGCCAACGACCATTCCCTCGATCCACATTGCTGCTCATACGTGATTCCACTGTTCCCGCTACCCAAGCTCCATCGTAGCAAAACGGACGCCTGTATAGTGCATCGTCGCGAAATTCGGCAGCCATCCTCGAGCAACTGAAGACGGACGACGCAGGGTCCAATGTGGACAATGGATCGCCGAATGCGCAACACCGGTTGATCGCCAGTGTCAATGAATACAGTACCACGTACCCGTATACTAGCACTGTCAACTGCACGACGGCAGTGTGACAGGCCCCGAACTTGAAGCTTGAATCATGAGCTCTCCGATGACAGTCACGTTTTATTGTCGACTACTTTGATAGTGGTTGGAAAGCGAGCAGAGCAATGCAAAAACATGGATAAACTAAGACTAGGCACCAATATGTATATAGAGAATCCTTTGATCGAATGGCACATCCACACATTTCATCGTCCTGTTCAGTGCAAGCGCCGCCCGGGTATGATCCAATCGACCCGACTCGTCAACCATATGTTTATAAAACATCGACGTGATCTCGTTCGTCGCGCCATCGTCCACCGCCCACATCGTGCCAATCACAGAGCGGAACCCGATGAACTGCATCGCGGCTGCAAGATGGATCACTTCGTCTGGACTCTCCTTGTCTCCGACAGTCGTATGACACGCAGAGAGGTATGCAAATTCAGGGTTCTTCAATTCGCACCCGATGATCCGTTGAATCGTAAAGTGTCCATCGTGAAGAGCGAACGCGGACTCGAACGGCCGAGCGGGATTCGGGAGACCATGGCACGCAAGGTGAATCCATTCATTCCTTCTGAGCTCTTCGACGACCCTAGAAATGCAGGATTCATTTCTGTCTATCTGCGTGAAGGTGGCGAGGCCGGTAAAACGCTGGCCGATCTTATCCAGCTCTGCGCTTACGGAAGGCAGTTCGTTCTCACCCGCAGCTTTGGCTTGACCGATGGCGATGAAACGCTTACTTTGAGCCGCAGAATTAGATGAATCGCGCCGCCTAGCATGAATGAGGGCGGTGAGGGTGGGGGTGTAGGACGAGATATAGAGGTTAGGGAGGTTCAGTTGGCCTTTCCTATATGGACCAGCAGTGTGCAGTGGTAGCAGAGAGAATTCGGCAGTGGGGCACCACCATATGCGTGATCCAGGTGGAAGGGTGGTCTGGAGGAGCTTGACAATGGGGGAAACGATCTGATCCCAAATATTCCGTAAGAGGAACGCTAGCTCTCTCGTCATGTCCAACCTTTTTGCGCGCTCAGCCAAGGTACGGAGTTCGGTCGACAAGTCCCGAACACTGTCTTGCGTGATCTGCAACGGAATATGAACGGGATCTCGATCGAGGAAGACGATGAGCGCGTCACAAGAGTACTTGCTCGCACTCAGGATGATGACAGGTCCCCCACGGGCGGCGGATTGGAGATCTGAGAAGAGGGAGGGAAGGAGGAAACGAGAGAGACCAGGCAATTCACGAATGTTGTTCACGACTTCTTGCATCCTCAGGTTGAGGCGCCACAGTCGTTCATGCTGATCTGAAACGGGTATATTAAGGGTATTGCGAATATGTTGGGCCAACTGTGTGAAGTCATCCACCAATTTCCTTCCTGCCGGGCCAGATTCCATGACAGCGTGGAGCGGGGAATGGAGACGCGTGAGCTGGGTCCAAAACACACTCCGGCCTTGTTCGAGAAGCTCAACTGCACGGGCAGGAACACAGTTGCGAAGACATGCTGAGAACGCATCTACAGCAAGCGACGAGGTGAGCTTCTTGAGGACGGCATAATGTTGGGGCAAGGATGGCAGAGTGGCAAGATGTTGAATAAGGAGTCGAAGGGCGGTTTCATATGCTAGAAGTAGGGAGGGGTGCAGGAATTCCTCAGCCACATTTATCCACGATCTAGCGGCAGAAATATCTGCTGAAGACACGAGTTGGGACACATGGGCCAATTGAGCGTAGAGATCGAACAGTTCTTCTTGATCCTTCAGGCTCCCTGATTGAGTGAAGCGAGTATGGAGATAACGTGCAAGGTTGTCTAAGGAACCCGATCGATCAGGATGGCCTCTCGGGCGAAGGTCCAGCGCTTCTCGGTCGAGGACAATGGCCTCCTCGAGATCCTGCATGGACCCGAGCTGGTCGTAACGAGAGGAAAGATGAAGCGCAAGGTTATTCAAAGAGATGCTGCGATCGGGGTGGCCTCTCGGGCGAAGGTCCAGCGCTTCTCGGTTGAGGACAATGGCCTCCTCGAGATCCTGTATCATTCCAAGCTGTTTGTAACGA
>JBBPOB010000968.1:0-11669 GCA_038091275.1 Tylopilus subfusipes | reverse complement strand
TATGAAAACACTATGAGATACTGTCATAGTACTGTCATAGTACTGTCCATATGGACCCTCACTATGGGCACTATGGTACTGTCCAGTGCTGTCCAGTACTGGACAGTTAGTTCTGATTTTGCTGATGTGCCACTGCTTCACCTTCAAGGCTGCACAGGGAGCCACTGGTCAACTTCCAATCCAATGTATGAGTCACAGATCCAGGCAGCACTACAGGGCCTTTCAGATGGTCTGTACAAGACAGTCACCACAGCTGCCAAAGCCCAAAACATACATGTCCAATACATCATGAATATTGAATACTAACAGCAACTACCCAGCATTCTTGCCATTCAATACTCTCTAATCATGTCATGTCAATACCAGTACTATGAGTACATAGTACAGTAACTTGAATCTTGCATTTACAAGCTTTGACAGAAATTGTCAAGACCGTGCTAACTCCAATGTACAACTCCAGAACTTCAGAGTTCTACTAGACAATAGGACTTCAGCTTCAATGTATGTGTTGCACTCTTGTCAGTCATGTCCTGTATTTCAGAGGTTGGAGGTTGAGGGATAAGTCCTAGGTGCAAGACTCGACAACAAGTTGATCTAGCAAGAGGACAAGAGAGGAGGAGGATGAGAGAGGAGGAGTCATTCTTAGTTGATATTTGGACTGGAGAATACAAGGAGTAATCTAGGAGTTTATATACTATGGAGTTGCATAGGATTGGTAATGGAGTTCATAGGTATTGGTAAGGAATTTGGAATGGGAGATAAGTAAACCAGAGCTGTGCTCCTAAGTGAGCACCAGCTCAGTTGGAAGTATTGAGTGGAAAACTAATACAAAAGTGGAACAAGGAGATGTCATAACTAGAATGGAGAGGAAAGCATATGAGGAGATCTAGTCCAGAGTGGAGATAGTACTGGAGTATCAGAGATAGACTTGGGGAAGTCCGGGATATGACAGTATCCCCCTCTTAGACCTGAACCCTTGAAGGCCTTAAGTGAGGAATAATGCAGTGTGTGTGATTACATTGGAGTCCGAACATGTCCTGAGGCCTATAAAGTCTGCCACATGTGGTCCATTGCTTCTTCATCTCAAACCACCATGTCCAACCTTGAAAACATCCAGCAGTGGCCCAACAAGGACCTGGCAGAGCACCCTGACAATGACAACATTCTTGGCGAGGCCAAGTACAACGAATGACGGTGGCAAGCAAAGGAGTGTAAGGTGGAAGAGGAGTGGAAGAAGGCGGAGGAGGAGGTGAAGTGCAAGGTGGCTAAAAAGACCAAATGCAAGGTGGCAAAGAAAGTGGAGGCTTGGAGGAAGGTGGTGCTGGAAAAGGTATGCAGGCGCAATGAGGCCAAAAAGGCGGCAAAGAGGAGGGTGAGTAACAACTTATCTCGTCTTGTCACATATTGATGGGTGATAGGCAGTGATGGTACAGGTGGAGCAAAGCTCTGTTCAGGGCAAGGCTCAGAGCAAATGCAAGGAGTTGCCTGAGTGCGTCAAGTGCACAGAGCACAACCTAGTGTGCATGCTCAGCCCGGGGAAGTCAATGTCGTGCACTGAGTGCCAACGGGTCAAGGGCAAGTGCATGTGACCCGGGGCAGAGGGGATGGAGGGCATGGAGAAGGAGAAGAAATGCTGGAGGAAGCATGAGGAGGAAGAGTCTCCACAGGGGAAGAAGAAGAAGGCTCGTACCAAGCCGGAGTTCATACAGGGGTCAAGCGGGGTGAAGGGTGACGTGGGAACTCTGGTTGATTACAACATGGAGTTCCTGAGGATGATGCAGGGGGTGATCAACCATCTTGACTGCCAGAACCAGCTATTGGGGCGGCTGGTTGACCTGAAGGCCATGGAGGTTTACTACAATGAGTTGCTGGAGCCAGAGGAGGAGTGGGACAAGAGCATGGTGATCAACGGGTTGGAGTTGATGGATCTGACAAAGGAGTTGGAGGAGGCAGAGGGGACCAGAGAAGAGGAGGAAGAGGAGTAGGTAGATTTAGGACTTTATTTTTTCTTCACATAAAATACAGTCTGTTTCGTCATTGAGTGGAGTAAGGTCCAGACTTATCTGGATAGCAGAGATGGAAGTCCTGGACAAGCTCTGAGGTGTGATCTAGTTTGGTAGCTAACAACCAAGAGGTCTTGTCATCAGTACCTTCATATCTGGACCACTGTATCAAGTACAACAGTTTGCAGTTTCTTTGTCGTCAATCTATCTTGGAGTCAAGGATCTCGGAGATCTCAAACTCCAGTTCTCCATCTACTTTGATTGGAGGTGGCAGAGGTTGTATCCTATTCAGAATAGTGTTGGGTATGGAGGGTTCCAACTATGAAACGTGGAAGACAGGGTGTATGGATTTCATGGAGTCAGGGAGACAGAGCATGAAGGAGTGGGTGCCAGCTTGAGCGACTATCATATAAGGTCCTAAGTTCTTCTCAAAGAGCTTTTTGGAAGGTCTGGTAGACCTGAAGTACTTAGCCTTGATGAAAATCTGATCTCCAACTGTGAAGTTCAGAGCCGGAGTTTGTTTGGCATCTGTGGGGCCTTGATATTGCTGTTGGGTGTGGGTCATTTCTTCATGGAGGAATTGGTGGAGGGAGTTGAGGTTGACGGAGTAGTCTCTAGCTCAAGTGGAGGTTAGATTGCATTCAGGGTATACAGTGATGTTAGGATGATAACCCTTATTAGTGAAGAACGGTGACACTCTGGTGGTAGCGTTCAGAGCGTTATTGTAAGTGAACTCTGCAAGGGGCAGGAGTTTGGACCAGTTGTCTTGCTGGTAGTTACAATATGTGCGTAAGTATTGCTCAAGGGTTTGGTTCATTCGTTTGATTTGGCTGTTGCCTTCCGGGTGATAACTGGAAGTGAAATGGAGACAGATGTTGAGGGCCTTTCCAAGTGAGCAGAAGAATGAGAGATGAACTCTGAACCTCTATTGGAGGTGATGTGGGATGGAACTCCATGCTTAGAAAACATATGGAGGAGGAAGAGCTTTGCGAGCTCTGGAGATGTGATTGTGTTGTATGTTGGAACAAAGATGCATTGTTTCAACAGTTGATCTACAACCACTAATATCGCTGTAAATCCAGAGGATGGAGGGAGCTGTTCTATAAAGTCCATGGAGATGGAGTTCCAAGACCTTTCGGGGATGGGGAGTTGTTTGAGGAGCCTGTAGAGCTTGTGTCTAGGAACCTTTGTGTGGGCACAGGATGTACAGGAGGAGACGTATTCCTTGACAAACGTCCTGATTCCTGGCCAAGTGTATTTGCGGTGAATGAGTTCCAATGTCCGGTTCTGGCCGAAATGTCCAGAGAGAGGGTGGTCATGCTTATATCAGAGGACCCAGAGACAGAGGTCGTTAGAGTCCGGCACATAGATGCGGTTGTCTAGATGGAGGAAACCGTTAGCATTAGTAGACCATCTGGAATCTGGGGACTCGGAGGTGGACATGTGGATGAAGGCCAGAGAGTCGGAGGGGAGGGCAGAGAGAATGTCCTTGTGTAAAGTCTCGGCATCGAAGAGTGTGCTAGCTTGAAGTACCAGAGCTGCAAGATAAGTAGCTCAGAGGGACAATGTGAGCTGTTCTTGGGTAAAGATGGGTTGTAGGTTATGTGGATTGACGCAAGCATAGTTCTTATCCCCCTTTTTGGGGTAGATGTCCCAGCGTCTAGTCAAGGCATCCAGCTTCTCACTGAGCTTCCCAGGGCAGAAGCGGACCACCAGGTGAAATTGGCAGAGGAACTCTGACCAATGGACTTGCTGTTGGGTCAGGAGTTTCATGGTAGTGAAATACTCCAGGTTCTTATGATCTGTAATGACATTGATCGGAGTTGCAGAGCCTTCGAGGTAGTGTCACCAGCTCTGGAAAGCTTCGTGAATGGTGAGCAACTTCTTATCGTGTGTGTCATAGTTGAGCTCCAAAGCTGCTAGGGTCCAAGAGTAGAAAGTGACAGGGCAGATTTTGTCATCTGGGCAATGAAGGGAGAGAATGCCAGCGATGGCATAGTCAGAGGTGTCAGTTTCTATAATCATCGGAGCATCTGGAACCCAATGGGTAAGGATAGGAGCTGTGGTAAAGGCTTCCTTGAGCTTGTGGAAGGTGAAGTGACAGGACTCATCAAAGTTCCAAGGAATAAGTTTGCGAATGAGTCGGGTCAAAGAAGTGACAATATTGGAGTAATTATCTATAAAATGGTGGTAGAAATTTGCAAATCCTAAAAAGGACTGGACGTCCTTGACTTTATAAGGCTCGGGCCAATCCTAAATGGCCTTAACTTTTTCTGAGGACATGGTAAGTCTGGACGGAAAGAGCTGGTATCCGAGGTACTTGGTGGAGTCAGTATGGAATTCACATTTTTCAGGTTTGGCGTAAAGTCCATGTTTGTAGAGTCTTCGGAGGACCTCTCAGACGTGCTCCTTGTGGGAGGCTTTGTCTGCGGAGTAGATGAGGATGTTGTCCAAATAGACTATTATGCAAACATCTAGTAGATCAGTGAAGATGGTGTTGACAAACTGCTGGAATGCTGCAGGAGTGTTTGTTAGACCGAATGGCATAACAAGCCATTCATAGAAGCCATAGCACATCTGGAAAGACATTTTCCACTCATCTCTGTCAGCGATGCGGACCAGATGGTATGCATGCTGGAGATCAAGCTTGCTATATATATTGGCACAGCTAGGGGCATCTAGGAGGTCAGAAATATGTGGAAGGGGGTAGCAGTCTTTCTTCATGATTTTGTTGAGTCCTTGGAAGTTGATGCAAAGGTGGAGTGAACTGTCCTTCTTGTGGACAAAGAGGACTGGAGCAGCATAAGTGGAGGAGGAGGGATGGATGAATCTGTTGGCTAGATGCTCATCAAGGAATGTCTGGAGGGACTCAAACTCAGAGATGGATAGGGAGTAGGTAGTGCCTAAAGGAGGTGAAGTTCCTTCTTCCAGATCAATCTTTAGATCATGCTTGCAATGAGGAGCAAGTTGGGATGCCTTGCTCTTGCTGAACACATCTGCAAAATTGTGATATTCTGAAGGGATTCCAGAGAGGTCAACGGGTTCAGAAGTGGTAGAGGAGGAATGGAGATCACTTTCCTAGGGGCAGAGCTGTAGACTGAATTGCATGGAACCCTGGAGGTGACATGCCAATGTGAAAGCAGGGGCACTGATGATTGCAATTGGGGGAGCCTTGCAGTCAGAGAAACGTGGTGGATCAGATAGTGTAGGGTCAACCAGAGATGGAGAGACCTCAGGCTGTGGAGATGAGGTTGGAGCCATTGGCATGGCCTGTTTAGGTGAGCAGAACAAGATGCTGCTCGAAGCCCAGTCAATCAATGGATTGAAGTGGGTGAGCCAATTATGTCCTAAAACAAGGGAACAGGAACCATCCAGCGGAGTGACATAAAATGTCATTGGAGTGATATCACCGATTTTAAAGCGGACAGAGAGGTTGATAGCTTGAGTGATGGTAGAGTTGGTAGTTCCATTGAAGAGGCAGAGTTGGAGTGGAGGAACGGAGTAGGTTGAAAGATTGTTTTTATTAACGAAGGCAGTATCTATGAAACAATCGGAGGAGCCAGAGTCTACAAGCACAGAGAACAAAGGGATGTCATACGAGATTATGGAGATGGAAGGCATTAGAGATTTGGGATCTAAGAGAGTGGATG
Organism: Tylopilus subfusipes; assembly: GCA_038091275.1. Lineage (NCBI taxonomy): Eukaryota > Fungi > Basidiomycota > Agaricomycetes > Boletales > Boletaceae > Tylopilus > Tylopilus subfusipes. Next base: position 6,016 of record JBBPOB010000968.1, on the reverse strand, counting down.
CATTGAGATGGATCTCCTTGAGTGCATGGGTGGGTTCAACACAACCTCCAGTCCATGCGGAGTCTGGGAGGTCATGGACTATTCTTTTGCCTCCAAGGAGACCTCCAGTTTGGCTTCTGAAGTTGTGGTTGTGGTCGCACGAGCCTTCAACACCCTGAAGATTGACTTAGGGCAGTCTTTGACTATATGTCCTGTGAGACCACAGAACATGCAGAGCTTGTTGTCAAAGTGGTGCTTGCACTCATCAGCGGTGAGCTTGCCATCTTTTCCTAGCTTCAATGAGAGGTCCAGTTTGGCAGCGAAGGTGCTGGCAGCCTTTCTGTTGAACTGCTTGGAGTTCTTGAAGATGCCAGGGGACTGGTTGCTGGAGTTAGATGCAGAGGTGGAGGGTTTGTCAGAGGAGGACTTGGTGGTGGAGGGGTTGCTGGAGGGCTTTGCCTGCCTGCTAAGCTCTGACTTGCATTCCCAATAATACATGTTGATGGCTTGGGCAAGCTGGTGGAGTTCGGAGAGGGTCGGAGGCTTCCTGACATGGGAGATCTCATCTTTGATGCAATCAGGAAGGCCATTGTAAAAGTGGTGCTGGAGGGCACCTTCTCCATAACCCTGGACTTGCAAAGCGATCTGGTTGAACTTCACTACATATTTGTTGATGCGCTGACCATCCTTCATAGACAGATGGTCAAGCTGGTGCTCTGCATCTCCGACAGGGTGATGGGGTCTGAAGTTCATCTGGAGTTCCAGAATGAACTCCCGGAAGTTGTCCATCCATGCAGGATGGAGTGCTGGATCCTCCATTTGAAGAAGGTTGGGTTCGAACCATTCCAGGGCCATGCCCTTTAGGTACAACTGCACAAAGGTGACCTTGGCACGGTCCATACAAAAAGCCTTTGGGAGATCCTGAAAATTTAGTTCACACTGCACTAGGAAGACCCAGAGTTTTCAGGGATCGGTCCCATCAAACTGGTTGGGCTCCCGGACTTTAGTGTGGGGGGTAGAGTTGGAGGTACATTTGGAGGAGCGAGTGAGGTCCTGGATTGCACCTGCCAACTGGGCAAGCATGTTGTGGGGGATCTGCTTGTCTTCTGAGTTGGAAGAGGAGTTGTGCAAGTGAATGGGAACGTTAGGGTCATCCAGGTCATCATCAAAGGGGAAATCTCTGGGAATATCCAGATCATCTGGGTTGTCTGGGGGAGGTTTGGCAGAGCAACTTGGTCAGTTGCTTGCCTTGGATGCTGCATCATTGTCTACAATGCTCTCTTTGATGCATGCACCCAGAGTAGAAGGACTTGGGTGGAGGCGCGATGTGGAGGTGGAGGTGGAGGTATGACACACAGAGAAGCTCTGGAATTTATCAATGGGCTCAGTAACTCAGCGATTGCTTCTGAAGATGCTTAGAGGGTTGAATGTATAAGGGGATGGGGGAGCCTCTTGGGCTTGAGTCTGCGAGCAGGTGGTGTGGGTAGTACAAGTAGCCATGACTGATTCGCAATCTGACAAGTGTGAGTTCAAATATACTGTCAAGACCGGGCTAACTCCGATATACAACTCCGGAACTCTGGAGTTTTACTAGATGGATAGGACTTCGGCTTCAACGTATGTGTTGTGCCCTTGTCAGTCATGTCCTGTATTTCGGAGGGTCGGAGGTCAGGGGATAAGTCCTAGGTGCAAGACTTGACAACAAGTCGATCTAGCAAGAGGACAATGGAGGAGGAGGACGAGAAAGGAGGAGTTATTCTTAGTTGATATTTGAACTGGAGAATACAAGGAGTAATCTAGGAGTTTATATACTACAGAGTTGCATAGGATTGGTAATGGAGTTCATAGGTATTGGTAAGGAATTTGGAATGGGAGATAAGTAAACCAGAGCTGTGCTCCTAAGTGAGCACTGGCTTGGTTGGAAGTATTGAGTGGAAAACTAATACAAAAGTGGAACAAGGAGATGTCATAACTAGAATGGAGAGGAAAGCATATGAGGAGATCTAGTCTGGAGCAGAGATAGTACTGGAGTACCGAAGATAGACTTGGGAAAGTCCAGGATATGACAGAAATCTGAGTAGTGATGTACTGGGCCTGGCCTGGCCTGAAAGCCCTGGCTTGGGCCTGGCTTGAGAGGGTCTGGGCCTATTCAAACCTTGGGCCTGGCCTGGGCTCAGGCCAGGGCCTGATTGATATCAAAAAGGTTCAAAAATATGTTAGGTTAGGAATGGGTATACCTGCAGGTACTAGCCTCAAAGAGGGTGAAGGCCAGTGCTATGGCCCGTCGTCCTTGGGTGCACAGCTGCAACCACTCGCATACAAACGCAATGTAAGTGTTCATGTTCATATTTGTAGGTGAACGGTCAGCTGGGGAGAGGGGGGAGAGGAAGAGGAAGAGGGTGTGTCATCAGGTGAGGATGAGGGAGACAGAGACAGAGAGGGCCATGACCACTCGCATACAAATACGAGCACAAACACATTATAAGTGTTCGCGTTCACATTTGTAGGTGGTCGGTCGGTAAGGGAGAGGGAGGAAAAGGAGAGGGCAAGGGCCAGGGCAGTCATTGCCATATTGTTGCAAGGTGGGTGAAGACGAGGGAAAGGGAAAGAGAGAGGGTGCAGCATTGCGGTATCATCCTCGTCCTCATTGTCGCACATCCTCGTCCTCGTCATATTGTTATCACAAGTTGGGTGAGGACAAGAATGTGGGTGAGGGTGGTGAGGTGAGGGTAGCGATGGTGAGGGTGAGGGCGAGGGCACAGTGTCGCGGTGTCATCATCATCCTTGTTGTCCTTGTCACGAGGTGATGAAGACAAGGGTGAGGCAGACAAGGCAAATGGTGCAATGGCAACAGTGCTCACATACAAACACAAACAGGAACATGACAATGCATTCCCATTTGTGTTTGCATGCCAAGATGACTTGGATGGTGAGGGTGAATGGTGAGGGTGAGGGTGAGGGTGAGGGTGAGGTGGGTAGTGGGTACTGTGGGGTACCTGTGTAAAAACCCGTGTGGGTTATCCGTACCCGTGGTATTGCCTAGTTGTCATTGCAAGGTGGGTAAGGATGAGTGACAGTGATGGTGGTGAGGTTACAGTGGTGAAGGTGAGGGTGAGGGTGAGGGTGAGGTGGGGATGAGGTGACTGGCAATGGTGACAGAAGAAAGAGGGGGATGGTGCAGTGTCATGTCATCATTGTCGCAAGGTGGTGAGAACAAGGAGAGGGCAAGGGCACGGCGTCATCATCCTCGTCGTGTCATAGTCACAAGGTGGTAAGGACAAGGGTGAGGGTGAGGGTGGTGAGGTAAGAATGGTGAGGGTGAGAGTGAGAGTGAGGTGGATGAGGCAAATGGTGTGATGGCCACAGTGCTTGTGTGAGATGACTCAGATGGTGAGGGTGAATGGTGAGAGTGAGGGTGAGAGTGAGGTGGGATGAGAATGGTGGTGAGTACTATGGAGTACCTGTGTGAAAACCTGTGCACCGGGTATGGGTATGGGCATGGGTGTGGCAATAATAGACCCCTACCCATACCCATGGTATTGCCTAGCCATGGCTCCCCCTCACTACTCAGCAAGTGTGATCACAGTTGGTCAACTCAGCTGATACCAAAGCCTGGGCTTGAGCCCAGGGCTCAGGCTTGACCTGACTTGAAGCCAGGCCCTAGGCCCTCTGAAGCCCAGTATGTGGGCCTGGCTTGGCCTGGCCCAGTATATTACTAAATCTGAGCAGAGATCATTTTTGCTTGTGTGACTGAGTGTGACAAATTGTGACACCCTATGACTGCCAAAGTCATTGACCTGCTGAAGTTGTTGGTGGGGATAGTACTAGTAGCAGCCATGATTTGTTACCCAATTTGGCAAGTCGCAGCTCAGCTACACTCCAACTTGAAGTCCCAGTGCATGCACTGCAACTTGTCCGCCTCAATTGACTCCAGCATCTTCAGATTCCCATATCACACCTCTACATCACTTTGATGCCATATATTGTCAATATACAACATTTTTGCTGCATCTGATTGGCCCGATAAGGCCTTGACGTGTCCAAATGACCTGATAAGTCATTTTCAGATTACTGACACTTGTAGGTCACAACCTCAGCCATCCTCAACAATGTGGTGGGTTCGGATGGGTGTGAGGTAGTCAGGCATGCTTGGGGAGTGGGTTGGATGCCTCAGGTATGTCTGTTATCGTGTGCTTGTGCTGTCTGTTCTGACTTGCTCAGATTTCAGCTAGCATGTCCATTTCAACTCATTTCAAGTTGTAGTGTGCTGCACTCATTGTGCTGTCCATTCCCCATCATCCTCCATTGTATCTGACTCATATCTGAACATTTTCGCCACTCAAATTGACTTCAACACATCCCAACTTGACTTCCTCACTCAGATGGCCCTTCTGGCCCTCTATATCAACATAGTGCATTTGTTTCGTGAGTTGCATGCTGCACTCATTGTGCCGCCCATTCCCCATCACCCTCCATTGTATCTGACTCATATCTGAATGTTTTTGCCACTCAAATTGACTTCGACGCATCCCAACTCAATTTCCTTGCCCAGATGGCCTCCTGGCCCTCTATATTGACATAGCATGTTTGTTTTGACGCTGCACTTGTTCCCCTTGCTTCTATGACATATCCCATCATATTTGGCGCCTTTTATAACCTTTGGGTGGTCCCAATCGACCTCAACAATTCCTGTCTCAACCTGCTTCAAGTTGCATCCACTAGTGTCTCCTGGCCCTTTATTTCAACATAGTGTGCTCGTTTCAATGTCATGATCTCTCCTGTTGTTACTACAGCCCATCCAATCATATTCAGCACCCTTGACAATATTTTGATGGTCCCAATGTAAGAATGCTAAGAAGTGTGGTAGTATACTCTGAGTATAATCAAGAGGACAGAGAAGGGTGGTGCGAGTGTAAGACTTTTCCCAGAGGTTCTTAACAGGATGTGTAAAATGAGAAGGGGTAGCAAAGACTAAGGTAATTGAGCAATAGCGGATCTGATGAATGTCTGGTATGATCCACTCAATCCGATAACGGAACAGAAGATGGGCAGTAGGTTCCAGACTTATAATGGAGCCTGGAATACAAGTAAGACGAACAGAAGGATAGAGACAACAGCAAGAGACTTTGGAGATAAGTCTTTCAATAAAAACAGAAACCAAAAAGGTGGTTCTTCATTATACAGGCGACATAAGTTTTTATAGTAGCTAAGGATTGTCCAAATTGGGTAGATATCAAATAACAAGCAAAAGCTGTGAAGTAAAAAAACATCAACCCTCTGCGGCTAAGTGAGGTGTCAGGAAAGACAAAGAGTTGTCCAAAAGAGTAAATATTGCCTATATGACGAGGTATCCGCATCCCTTTGGTACTGGAAGTCTGGAGAGTCCATTAAGCCTAGAACAACCTGGCTTGCTCTCAGACAATCCATTACCATAAGAAACATTGCTAGTGACAAACGAAAATGTACAACGCCCTAAAAGGGTCAAAGGAATGTCGTGAATGGATCAGCAGTATGAGCTGATGAGATATATGAGTGGTCTTGACGGCTGGCTCACAAGGGATGTACAAGATCTGCAAGCTGAGTTGCGAGCTGTCACTGCTTATGTCAATCAATTGAGGGATGATTTGAGAGGCATGGCTGACACTCCATAATGTTGCAGGTACCTATACCCTAGCCTCATCCAGCAGGAGTGGGTTTCATCATTCCACCACCTGGAGTTCCCGTGCTGCTGGAAGTCCCTGCTGCATATCCTCCCAGTGTCGTTAGTCAGGGAAAGATGAATGGATGCTAGGGGACTCTTCTATCTTCCCTCCAGGCCCAATCTAACTATAAGCTGGTGATGGACAATGCACATACCAGATCAAACAATAGCATTGCTAGTGAGTGAGTGAGAAACTTAGCTAATTGGCACCCCAGTCGTTTTTCCAATCTCGAATAATCTATTCAGAGAATAGGGTTGGCTTCTTCCTAGCTTGTGGTGTTGGTGGTGCTAATATCTATTAGCAAATGGTGTACGTATGTGGCTAATCACACTATG
>JBBPOB010000967.1:0-11678 GCA_038091275.1 Tylopilus subfusipes | reverse complement strand
AGGGTCATCATTGCATAGCTCTGATGGGGCTGTGTATAACCTTGCACTTGAGATCTAAATCTTAGATTTAATCTGACTCTTTTTGGGCCAAGACAAATCTGGTCTTATTAAAAGTCCATGGAAATGATATGCACTTATTCGTCCAATGCTGTGCCTGAGTGGCAATTATGTCAGCACTCTAAGTAAGGCAATGGTCATGTGCTTTAGTGGCTATACAGTCAGGTGACCTGAGAGCATGTGATCTGTGCCTACTACATAAAATTTGCTAGTCTAATTAGCAATCATAATACTAGTAGTTATTCTGGAGTGATTCTCAGAGATTTGTGAATATCTCAGGAACGGATAATAGTGATCAAACAAAACTTGGAGGGATGATAGCATATGGTATTGGCTATTTATAGCCAGAAGGACTTGGTCATAGAATATATACATGACTCAGCATATTATGATTTTCATGCAGGTCAACGTATCTGCAGATAGCCAGACTGGTATTCCTTCCCTCAATGCTGGCCATCAAGGCACCTCATTCTTGAACCATCCATATGATTAAAGCTGTATATGAAGAAGCCCTCTTAAACCTGTCCCTAGCCCTACACCAATTAGAAATGTTCAAATTCCCAGAGGATCTGGACCAGTACTTACAACAGCTGGCTAAGAATGCCAATATCCCTATCCCTGTAATCAGAGTCACAGCTCCAACACCCTCTTTCTCTATTTCTGTGTCTAGCTTGCCTCTTGACAGTGAAACAATCCACATTCTAGAATTAACAGAAATGGACCTATGTATGTATCTCTGGAACCAAGTGTTAGGATGAATGGCCATAAATGAAGTGGCCCTATTACCCTGTTCTGACCCTTGATACCCATTAATGTGCTTTCAGTGCCACAGCCTTGGCCACATCAGGTCAGAATGCCCCCATTACCAGTGCCCCATCTGCCATCTGTGGGGACCGTTACACATGCAGTGTGATTGCCTAATGTGTAACCGTCCCCAACCCCATTGTTGTACAATGACAGCTTTGTCTTCTTCCTTAGCATCCTCCACATGTGATCACAACTCCATTTCCACTGAGCCTTATAATTACTATGACCCAGTTGGGGACATGAATGACTGTGGATTCTCAGGAACTGCATATGGAGAGTTTTGAAAGGTTGTGTTGGTGACTTGACACTTACAAAGGGGGTAGTGTTATAATTTCCCTTTCCTTCTCCCTTGTACTATCAATGACTTGTCTATGCTTTCTATTTCACCCTTGTATTACTTATCCTGATCCCATTTTGGATATAGTATGTCACCTTCCTATTGAAAGCTTGTACCAATGGTACAACTTCTCATTCATGATTTCTTATTGGCTTTCAGATCATATGACTTCTCTTCTTGTTTTCTAATTGGCTTCTACAAGTTGTACAATTTCTTTATTTCCTTTCTTGTCTTGGTCTGTGTGATAGACCCCAGGTTATTTAAACATGACAAGTGGCACTCTCTATCCTTATGCTAGTTCTCTCAAGTTACTAGCCTCTACCTTGTACTTGATCACACCTTGTTGCAAATCCCATTTTGTGTTTTGACCTCACTGTGTCCTAAGCAACCTCAGTTGTTTAGTCTAAAGACTTCTTTGGTTGACTTATGAAAGTAAGTGACATCTCTATCGAAGCCCTGCCTTTGGAGTTCTTACAGCTTATTGAAGCACTTGTCTTCAATGCTCATACCCTCATCATCATTGCCTCTTGTGGCATCAAGGATAATCTCCTTGATGCAATCCTAGTCATCCATGTGGTTTCTTTCAACAGTGACTTAAATCAGAATACTATCCTAATCGGAGAGTCCCACATTCTTCTAGCCTTTAGAGATTAGTATATGCCTTGAGGCATAACAGTGATTTGATGGAAGTAGTGGCACTTTTACAATGATTACATAAGCAGAGAAGCTAACAACTACATGACAGTTAAGAAATGCCATAATTATATTAAAATCTGATTATGCAATCCATCTGGATTAGACTAATATAATTAGATTATACAATCTTATATAAGTATTGATAATATGTGGTGTCACTCTAATTGAACTGACATTACTAATCTATCTTGCATTGATTAGATCAATGTTATCTAATCTGTTGTTTCAGTGATCACATTTGAATTAGGCTAACATAATCAGATTATATAATCATTGAAATAGTTAGATTTATATTCTGAATATATAGTCTCAAGTATTGATTAGTGATGTTAATTACATAACATTATTATATAATATATTACATCATCACAAAAACTATAGCAAAAATATGTACAAAACAGAGTACATATGTGTAGTAGTGGGAATCTTATAAGAGGGTAGTGGAAGTCCCACAAGAAGGTAGTGGAAATCCCACAAGAGGGCAGTGGAAGTCCCATAGAAAGGTAGTGGGAATCCCACAAGAGGGTAGTGGGAGTCTCACAAAAAGGCAGTGGGAATCCTATAAGAGGGTAGTGGGAGTCCTACAAGAAGATAGTGGGAATCCCACAAAAGGGCACTGGAAATCCCTAAAATGATTGACAAGTAGTCTAATTGTATTCCAGTGACCAATGCCTTATATAAGCACCAGCACATTATGTAATCATTAAGAAATAAGTTTACAAACAATTTATATCATTATATTCTGGGATTCCCAGTGAGAATCCCACTTGCTGACAAATTGCTAACAAATTGCTATAAAATGATTTGTGGGATTTTTTTTTCTCACAATGGGAATCCCATAAATTTGTGGGAATTCCATTACTCTGCTGTGGGAAGCTTACAGGTTAGGCACTCTCTTATGTAATGACTCCAAACATCATAAAAATCATTTTGAATATAGGTCAAAAAAAGTATGGGAATGCACTGGAACTTCCCATATAAAAACAAGCTATCAGCTTAAACATTTAGTGAGAAAAGTTTAAGCTAATAGAATGCTCAGATAGGTTGCCTGAAGTGATACAAGTAGGCAAATACATAAGATATCAATACGATTAGGACCACTTTTCACTAGGTGTCATGGCAGCAGCTTGAAAGGTATCTAAATACATAACTAGTAATCATACAGAGAAAAGCTTGGACAAATGAGAAAGGCTCTTAAAGCTGCAAAAACTTCTTCTTCTTAAAAGGAATGCTTGAGGGCCTGCCAAAGGCAGGTGACTATACTGGCAGGCCACTTGGGCCATCACCCTCAAACTGGCAGCAGCACCACAAGCAACAGAGATGGTTCTTCCAGTTGTGTTAGAGACACAAAAGTCAGTACTCTTGTACTTGTGTAAGTCTTCTACACTTAGAAGAAAAAATTACAATTTGCTGTTAGCAAATTTGGGAGGTAGTCACTCCAATTTAGCTGCCAATTTCCTGTCAAAATAAAGTTAGTTTTTGTCAGTAATAGGATGGTAAACACTGACAGTCCATTATGATATAGCATGTGCATTTGTGCCATGAAATGTGAATGGTAGGGATCTTTGCTTTTGGCACTAGAGAGTGCAGCAAGAATTATCTGAAATTCATCTGCATATTTTTTGCCATCAAAGTCACAGTTTTTGTTGATGTTGTCCTTCATGTAAATCTCATAGTGAAATCCAAAGAGGATTAGCATGACATAAATAATTGATATCAACACTCACTGCAGTAGCTGAAAAGGCATACATTGGAAGTGGCATTAAGGTCAGATTGTGCTCATAGTGAATCAGTGGCGAAGCAGAGTTGGAATATCAAATTTGAGTATGAAAGTGCTCCAAGGATTCTTTGCTGAACCACCATACAATTTCCCCCTAAGCAGGTGCATCAGTTCCAATATCCAATAAAGCATTTAAATTAGATGATAATTGTGTCTATGCATGAAATATGTCAAGAGGCTCTCCAGCTTCATGATTCATGCAACCTCTTCCTGCTTCCACCTAAGGAGTTTGTCAGGACTTGCTTTCAGGTATGCTTTTCCTTCAGCACACAAGCATTCAAGCAGTATTTTTGCTACTGCAGGTCATGCTGCTTATCCCAATGTGGAGCATAATATAACCAAACCTTTGGCAAGCCTCAGTTGAGAAATGAGGGTTAACTTATAAATAAATTTGTAGTAGTGTGTTCACACACCTGTGATCTGATTTCTTTATTGTATTCTACATCTGCCATCCAATTAGAATGAATCTAAACACTGTAATGTCATTGGTACTTACCAACCTCATACATAGTACAGGCCTAACCAACTGCTTTGTGAAAATTCAGCTTCCAGATATATGAATTGGATTCACCATGGGGGTCAAGCACCCATCCAACCTTCAATATCATTGTTAGTAGGATAATGTACTCTGCATCTTTGAGTGCATCCTTTTCAAGCTTGGACCTCTGAGTCTTTGAGCTGGACTTCTTTGAGCCTTGTTTTTCATTGAGCAAAAGGATTAAATTTGGAATTGATGATGCATTGGAGGGATCAGTGATCCAGCCACCAGTAGAGAAAGAATGGATGCTAGTTTGGGACAAAATGTTGGATAGTGTTGCATGATTGGAGCATGCAATGGAGTATGGATGTCCATAGTTGTCTGCAAGGGAATGTTCCCAGACAGTGGACATGGCTTCAGAAGCAGGGTTTATTGGTTGAAATGGATGATGGATCTCTAAGCTAGGCATGAATAACTTGGGGCTATGATGCAATGCAAAAATTGCCATGGCAAGCCTGACAAAGGTCTGTTCAGATTGAGGGATGTGACTATCACAGGTCTGGCCTGTGACATTATCAACTGAAAAGAATAATGCACCCTTACTAGGAAATTGGAAGTGGAGGGCTAAAGATGATTGGCAGGTCAGGAAGAGGCAAGGAGTGTGATACTGGCAGGACTGGCCTGTGAATGTGGGAGATGATTGGGAGTGGAAGACTGAGGGTGATTAACAGTCCAGAAAGAGAAAATGATGGGCAGTGCAAGTATGACACTGGCAGAACTGGCCTGTGCATATGGGAGGGGATTGGGAGCAGAAGACTGAAGATGATTGGCAGGCCAGAAAGAAGTAAGGATGGGGTGTGTAAGTGCAATGTTGGCAGGATCAGCCTGTGCATGTAGCAGTAGCTGATTTGAATGAATGAGATTAGGAGGAGGCTAATAAACCATGAGAGAGGGAGTCCCAGTGTAGATTGTCTGAATGTTCAAAGCCATGAATAGAAGTACACTGCCATCACCATGAGATATATTGCCAGTGGGGGGAAAGAGAGCCAAGACTCAACAAGCTCACTGCTGGTGGAATTTGCCAGTGAACTTGAAGGGGGCACCAATGTCATTTTATTCAGGAATATGGTCAATAGAAATACTAGAAGAATATCTATGCTGACCACTTCCTTTAGGCCCAATCTGACCAATAAGCTGGTGATAAGACAACTATATCTACCAGATCAAATGATAGACAAGGCCATGCTATATCTAGAGAATGAGTAAGAAAACTTTAGTCAATTGGATCCCCAGTTGTTCTTCCTTATCCCAAGCAATAGTACTTATAGGGATTAGGATTGGCTACTGTTCTAGCTAAGGGATCTAGTCTAATCTACCTAATAAAAGCTAAGTTTGATACTAATTTTTGTTTAACTAGCTAATACAAATGGCCTTCTGACTTGGTTTGCCTAGAAAGGAAAGGAGTATGTAAGCTGTTCTTGGCTTACTATGAAAGGCTGCCAGATATGGTAATATCTGATACTAAAGGCAATGGTCTGTTTACTGCTGTTGAAGTGTACAGATCTGATTTGCTATTCTCACTAGCTATTTCAACAATAGGCTTGGCCTAGAGTTTGCTGACTAACTGACTTAGTTGTGTTGTTGTGGGAAATTCCCTTATAAGTCACTCAGTTCACACACAATAGAGCTTAGATGATAAACTCTTTATTGGTTGACTGGAGTGCTTAATTCAATACAAGATCAGTAATAGATACTAGATATTCCTAGACCAGATTTGTCTAGATTACAGTTGCCTTTCTACTGAAGTGGCTACCTAGTAACTATTGATTATGTAATCAGGAATGCCTTTCTGATGAGAGAGGCTGTGTTTCCCTAATCTGATAGTGGTTTTCTGCTTAAGTACTCGCTATCATATATGTAAAAGCTATGCAATTGCCCTTATCTGAACTCTTTCTGATGTGAGAATTGACCTTTTAAGTATGTACCTGAGGTGGGGATCTTGACTCTTGCATGCAAATCTGTCCTCCTTATATGCTATTTTACAGGTGGCTATGATGGCTTCCAAAACAGTCTTCAGAGTTTGAGTCCAACTTGCTATTGGAGGGTTCTGTAGTCTATTAATAGATATGACTCATACTGACTCATGCAGGCTGTGCATGACTGTACTCCCATTCATGGTAACCAGGTTCTCACAGACATTCAAGCACTTTGTCTAAATTAGCTAAATCTGGAAAATTATAGCTCATGTGAATTATAATTATGACTAATGCTGAGTGGCAATTTTGGCAGCACCCAAAGCAAGGTAATGATCATGTGATTAAGCTGTACAGTTCTGAAGCTATGCCATCTATAAGATTTAGTAGTAATTGTATCTACAGTTTGTAACTAGTGTAGTAATGAAATCAATCATTAGGAATTCATTAATATTTTTTGAAGGACTAAGGCTAGTCCAATGAGACTTGGTAGTTGGGTAGACTAGATAGTAGTCTACTTGGCATAAGAGTGAGATAGATGTTTGAGTAGTAGATAAAGTAAGAATTAAATGAAACACTCATAACTCAGCACATTATTAATTGCATGCAGGTCACCACAATCCTTGATTTGTGTTCTGGGTTGCAGAGGCTCAACTTGAAACTTCCTTGCTACCTGGCTGATATTAACCCCCTCATCAGTAAACTCAAACAGCTGCCAGGTCTTATGGCCCTTTCTGTGAACCTATCATCAATATTCAATAGCTCAGTGATATACTTATCAAACATATTCATTTTTTGTCAAGTAACCCACCTTCACTTGACCAATGCCTGGGTAACCTGGAATCCCACCTGTCCCTGTTTCTTTCAATCATCTGTACATTAACTGGATTGCTAAAAAAGATTCTGACTCAGGATAATCTTTTGGCAATGGTCCTTTGAAAGTGCTCATGGGTGTCAGACAGCCTTCTGGTAGAATTTCTTGAAGACCACAAGATTAAGGACAATTGCCTTCTTGTTTTGAATGAAGTCTGACTTGAACACCATATTTTGAATGATTCATTCTGGAAATACACTAAATGTGCTATTAAGTTACAAGAGAAGGAGGAAGGTATGCATTACTAGTATTGGGTCTTACATTGACTTGAATGCCAGTAACTAGCAGCTAAAACTAATCCCTTATTTTAGCTCACAGTACATTGAGTAAAGGTTTTCTTATGTATACCACAATGTGTCATTCAGAATTCCATTGTGACTTAGAGTTGGAGATGACAGCAAGAATGGATGGGGCCAAGAGTGAGAGTGGAGAGGAACCAAGTGATGACAACTCTGAGTCAGAGATCTGAGAAATGTGTGATGTAATTATTATTACTAATTAGCTACTACCACCCAGCTGAAATGGTCCATCACACATAGTTTATCACTTTCCCAAGCATCTCAAACACTCTAGATGCCTTCAAAATGTAATCCTTGTTATGTTGTTCTCAATCACCCCATTGCCCTTGATCATACATCAATGGGCTTCCATTGTGCCTCATCATTTTTCATTGCATCCACCATGCATCAATCACCTCATCTCCCTTATCATGTCTATCACACCCCATCAATCAATTACTCACCATCACATCCTATCACCCCCAATGTCACTATCACTGGCATGCCTCAATTACATTGCTTTACTCTCTGACATCTCTATCATGCCCTGTCATGTCTATTGCTCCCTCATCACTGCATCCCATTGTGCCACCCTTCTTGCACCATGTCCCTCATTGTCCTTGTTCTCCAGGTCCACCACTTCCCCTTTAGTGTCAGCACCATGCATGCTTCACTTCATTGCTGTGGTGTCATTGATGGAGAGTCAGGCAAGTGTGCTGCTCTGATCAGGTACTGTATTCACAGCAGGCACTGGCATGACTTTTGATTCTTGCCTTGTGCCCATTCATCACAGAAGTTAGCACAGCCCACATGTATGCATTTACCATATTATATGAAGGTCTGGACATTCATGCTCACTTTGGCAAATTGTTTTTGAACTCAGCATGTTCAGCATGGGGATAGGAAGTCAAACTACCTTTTCATAAATGACTTGACAGGAGTATCCAGGCCAAACATACTAGTGGTATCATTTCCATATGGTGTAATGATGATGGGCATATACAGACCAAGAAACTATATTCAACAAAATGTCAAAAAGTGGGCACATGCAATGAAGAAGTGTCAAATATTAACTAGTTAGAATCAGAGCTTACAATGTTCATGAACAACCAGACTCACTGAAGAGCTAATAGTCTGAGATGAGAGCAAGCAGGATGAGGAATCAGTGGACAGTGGAGTATGGGAAATCTCCAGGTGAACAAGACTGGGGTACAGCCATGAAAACTCTTCTGAAACCTGAATCCCTGGTTCCCATCTTGGTAGGAACTCCATTGATTGATCTTGCAGCATTAGCAAGTTTACAATCCTCTGTAGAATTCTTTTTGTGAATGGCTAGTGCCTTTTGGATTTAATATTTTCACCCACCTCATTGTGGATTTCTTACACAAGTATGAACTTGGGGGCCTCAAGAATTCGATGAGACATTTACTATGAATCCTTCATTGTGTCAATTCTCACAGGATTGAGACACTCAACAATTGGTGTGTTTGGGGTTGCATTGTGAAGCAGACAATGACATCTGCTCTCTTAGCTTCACACAAATCTCATCATTCAGTCTCAGTACCATTCACTGTTTTCCACCAGACATGGCTGACATCAGTCAGCAACCCACTTGATTTTTTAGCAGGTACTTCAGATACTATCATCTATTCATTGCTTGCTGCATTTGCTGACCATCATTCAGTATGCCCTTCCTGTCTTTGAAGGGCTTTTCTCTGCTCCCCATGACAAGGACATTCAGAAACTTCTCTTCCAACTCTGCCAATGGCATGCCTTGGTGAAGATGCACATGCACATGGATAAATCCCTTGTGCTTTTAGAGCAATCCCTATGGCATCTTGGTAATCAACTGCATCATTTCCAATGACACACCTGTAGCACATTCTGCACTCATGAGCTACTCAATGAAGCTGCCCAACATTAGAGGAGGGAGATGGCCAAGCACACTGCTGGCCATCAAAAGAAAGAGTCTCGATCTATCTTGCTCCCGAAGATATTCAATCTGGACATGTACAAGTTCCATGCACTGGGGAACTATGTCAACATGATCAAGATGTTTGGTACTACAGACTCATACACCACTCAATTTGTGAGTGAATTGGTGCTCTCTCTGCATACAAACAGTCTAACATGATGGGTTGGATGATAGGGTGAGCAGGCCCACCATCTCATCAAGAGGATGTATGATCTGTTCAACAAGAAAAATGTGGAGGACCAATTTACAAAGCAAGAGTGTCAACACACCCTTCTAAGACAGCAAGCTTTGCAGGGCATGTCAAATTCTATGAATCTGCAGAGTATTGATGCTTCACCCACATTGCATCACTCAATGTCAAGCCAGGCCCAAATCCACAATGTATTCAGTCTCCCTTGGTTCCTGCAAGAACATTTCAATGACCCTGCCATCACTGTGAGTACATCATGTGGCCTCTCACACCAACCAACATGTGGATTTTATGAGAGTGCTCAAGGGCCATATACTATCAAGACTACACAACCTCAAATTTGATGGCAATGAGTGATCATTCACTGTCAAGCAGTGCAATGAATTGCAACTGCTGAACATTGATTGACTGGTAGAATCAAGAATTCTTTATATCAACTACACAACCTATGACATGCAGCAGGCTTATGATTGTCTCCAACCTGGCACTCATTTGTTTCTTATGTTGTTGTCAAATGAAGAAGGACCTGGCCATCACCCATTTTGGTACTGTCAACTGCTGAAAGCATTTAGCATCAATGTTGATTTCTCTCCTGGGGGAGATAGCTGTTCAAAGCAGACATTACAGGTGTTTTGGATATGTTGGCTTGGGATCAATCCAAGTCAGCACTGGGGATTCAGTCACTGCACACTCCCCAAGGTCAGATTTGTACCCAAGGAAGCTAATACTCCCACATTTGGCTTTTTGGATCCTAGCCTGGTGATCCATGGTTGCCACCTCATTTCTGCATTTGCTGGTGGATGCACTGATCAATTGCTACAAAGAGGCTGGTCACTAGTGAGGTCACCAGGTGAGACAGACAACTGGGTCACATTCTATGTGAATATATAAGCATCATTCTACCATGGTTTCACTTGCAATCACTAATACTGCTGGGTACAGTTTCACTGACTGAGACATGTTTACACATTTCACTGGGATTGGCATGGGTCATGATGCTGTGTTATTATGAGAAAGGCATGACCATGCACTGGATGTGGACAGTGTTTATGCTGATGACAGCAATGACAATGATGATGACACCCACAAGGAACAGGGAACATGGGGATGGCCTCTCACAAACACTGTGAATTTGAATCCAGATGATGAGAAAAGGGTGAACACAAACATTGATGATGACATAGAAGAGGACAAGGCTAAAGGGGACAGTGATAGTGATTTGGACAGTAGTGTGGACAACTCATTTGACAATGACAACAGTATCTTTGATTAACCCATCTGTTTCTAATCACCTGCTACACTAGTTTACTTGCTTGTATTGTATCATGATTAGCTTGTCTTATCAGTATTCTTTCAACACACTGTCAACCCCCTACAAGCCCTTAAAATCAACTGATTATATGATTACACTTGCCAAGATGCCTGTCATAGAGTATGAGGGAATATAAACCCTTTCTTGTAAGCACCAGCATGATGTAGGTAGAAAGGGCCTTGTCAAGTCCTGGACACCTTGGTACATATCAGGCAAGTATTGTCATTATATATCAGCTGGTGACCAGCCCTTATCATATCATATCAGGCATGTGCAAGGTAAGTGATGTGGTGTCACAAGCATCAGGTCACGCAAGGCATTATCGGGCTAGGTCCAAAGACCTGATGAGTACACAATAGGCCAGCTAAACTGAATACCAATTTACTTACATAAGCACAGACACGTGAATTTTCCGAGTTGCCATTAGTACAAACTGCTGGGACCTGCATCCTTTGCTATTCTGCCCGTGATGAATTCTAGATGTGGTCTCCCTAGTCGCTATACCACCCGTTTCGAGTTAATCGACTTTTCTTTCGCGGTTTGGTGACAAAGGCTTGTGATCGTAACAAGTGCAAACAACCACCTGGTCATGTGTTGGAGTTCTTCGTTCGTTTGCGCCAAATATTAGCACGCTATTCTGCTTGCTGACGCGCTTGCGTCAGAACATCCATCATGCTTTCGGATTCAGACTCAGAAATGAACGATTTGCATACCCTCACGATCAACGAACATTATGCAAAAGCCTTTGAATACAAGAAGGAAAGAGAGGAACTCACAAAGCGTGCGTCGAGTTTATCGCTTAAGTTTAGTACTTGCGCGGATCGCGCTGACATGCATCCTCATGTTGGGTAGTGAAGGAGAAGTATGGGTCCGACTATTCAGGGTCGGGCTCTTCCGACGCCGATTCAGATGATTCCGAAC
>JBBPOB010000966.1:0-11691 GCA_038091275.1 Tylopilus subfusipes | reverse complement strand
TGGTATTCGATTGGGGTGATGCCAACGTTCTTCAAAATAGCATGATGATTGACTGAACCAATCTGAGTGCCGCCCAGGGTGAGAGACTGACATGGTGCTTACCCCACGTGGGGTTGCTCAGATAGACCTGTTTCGGTCCGTTGAACCCGTAAAACTTGCTGAGGAACAAGGCAGCAAGGTGATTTGCTCCTGTTCCGGAGATGGTTTGGACGCTTGCAACACGTCCCTCGGCAATGGCAGATGAGTCGGGACCCAGGATTACTTTTGCAGCAGCCGAGGTAAACTCGGGCAGCCCAGTGATGGGGAGGTATTCGTGGTTATAAAGGGGGTCACTCAGCAATCTCTCGGTTGCCTGGCGACCACCGTGGGTGAAGGAACGCGGACGATATGAGCGGACGACGCATCTGGGGACGTGATCGTGACAGACCTTTTTAACGACGGGAAGTACCCATGCCTTGCCATCGTTGTCTCTGTAGGCGCCTACGCCCAGGTTGACCTTTTTAGGGTGTGAATCAGCATTGTAGGCGGCCGTGAGCTTGAAGATGCTATTCATGGATCAGATCGCGGCAAGGGTGCGATGAACACGTCAGACCTGTCTGGTGGGGCAAGGGGGACGTCTGGCCAGAGTTCTGCGGACATGATGGCTGGATCGGAGAGGTGGTGATGAATTTGCTGGAGCCTGGAAGACATTGTCAGGACGGGGGGAGGAGAGATGGACTGGATCGGGGAGAGCACTGCTCGGTTCAGCGTCGCATGTGATTTGGGGACGCGGTCTGATCGAAAACGGACGCGGTGACGCACCGGATAGCCGGGAAAGAGAGGGTGGAGAGACGGACTGGGTCTGCTCAAAGACTTGATGGCCGCATTGCGCCGCATCTCGTGACAATATATTATCGGCTGAAATCGGAAGACAATGATGTGGCAAGCCATCTAACTACGTGTCGTGACGACCAGAGGGCGGGGAGGGGTGTATATGAGTATATACTAGTGAGGTGATGATAAATAATAAGTAATGCTAGAGTCATCGTCACGTTGTAACCGCGAGGAGGGTGGTGTGGTAGAGAGCAGGTCAGGCCGTGGCCATCTTGGAGGCGACTGTCCGTTCGCTCTCGAGCTTGGCCTTGTTCCGCTCAAAGGCTTGCTGCCGGCAGTCCTCGAGCTTGTTGCAGTTGTGGTGCTCTGGAAGACGGTGCTGGGAGAGTAACGAATGAGTCACGCGATAACAAGAGCGGGCGATCGGGGACGGACTGCACCGCAGAATTCGGATCGACAGTGGGGACATTGACCGACGATGCGGAGGGCGGCAGAGTTGCAGGGTGTTTCGGCTTGGAGTTGGCAGCGCTTCTTGGGGGCCATGATGGTGTGTGTGGACAGGGATGAGCTGTGGAAGCGATGAGGATGGTGTGGACGAGCGAAAGAATAGCGAGGTGGCTTACTTGTGGGTCTGGATGGGGGTGGTGGTTCGGGACGAGGAGGGGGAGGAGGACAAGGTCTTAATATATTGGTGCAGCACAGCTCTGGGGACGCGTCAGCCATTCGTATCGGACAGCCACATCGGGATGGCTAGTACTAATAAGTACGTCATCCCCTCCATATCTCGACCCCTTCCCACTCTGACCTGTCCCAACGCACCCCCGCCCGATCCAACGCCTTGCGGACCTTTTTCGTCGCCACCCGCGTCAGTGGAACCGGCGCACACGCGAGCGCCGCATCGATGAACTGCGGGTTCCGTCGCTCAAGCGCCAGCAGGAACAGAGGTGGTTTCTCGCTGTCACGGCTGGATGCAGCTAGGGTGTGCACTGTGCGGAAGAAAGGGTGGACGAGCGAGACGTCATACAGCGTATCGCTGGACACGATCAAATCAAAGGGTGGAGCGAGCAGACGTTCGGCAATATTGGTTCCGCATGTGTCGGAAGGGTTGCCAATGCGCGTGATACACATGGGATCGTCCCACACCCATCTGTCGTTGTCGACGTTCCAATCCAGTTCGCGGACTTGGATGGATCCTGCAGTCGCGGGGAGATGCGGCAGATTCACAGCGACGTTGTGTCTCAACACGGAATCGCACACGTGTCGGGTGTCAGTGGCCAGTACATCATATCCGAGCGCGCTCAACACGAGGCTGTTGGCATGGGCCACGTGCTGTATTGAGTACAAGTGTCATGAAAAGACGACATACGCACGCCGTGAGGCCGACGCCGCTGCCCAACTCCACGGCCCGCGGACGTCTCTGTTTCGGAGGTTTGAGATGGGTGGCGAGATAGAGCGAGAGTATCTGTGCGCCGAGCCAGAGCGCGGTGCCGTTGCTGCGACCGTCGTCGGACTGTGCTAGGTGGAACGTGTGGCCGAGGACGTCGTAAGCGATGGCGGGGATGTGTTTCGTGAGGTGTGCGGGAAGAGTCTGACTTTAATAATCGTCGTCGGGTTGGATCCACGCCCGGAAATGACTGGTCAGATCCAGAGCTCGTCGCGCTGAGCATTTCTCGTCGATTCGCACTCACCTCCCTTTCATCTCCTCCCCCATGAAGGCCTTTCTCAACAGGTTCAACCGCGGGCTGTCGAAAGACAAGGACAAGGACAAGGACAGGGAAAAGGAAAAGGAAAAGGACAGAGACAAAGACTCCATCCTCGCCCGCGACCGTAGCGACACCAACACCCTCAGCTCATCCAACAATTCCAACTCACACTCCCCCGCTCGCGACAGGAAGGAGCTCATACAGCTCCCTCCTCTGCCAGAATGGCCCCCGCCAAACATTCGCGTCGAGAACCGTCTCTCCGTTCCCCCACCCCAGATACAGAGGTCCGCCAGCGCAGGCACCACTGCAACCAACGCCAGCACGCCCTCCTCCATCGCCTCCACCAAACCCTTGCCCGACCTCTCGTCCCGTCCCCTCCCTCCCATCGAGGAACCAAACGACGCCGACAATGACAGTGGCGTCGGTCTCCCCGCATCGTCTCCCATACCGCACACAGCGGATGTCCCAGAACCCCCCTCCAAGTCTGCCGCCCGCAAGGCGGCCGAGACCGCGGCGAACTCGGAAATGCAGAAAAAAGTCGCTTTCATCTCTCCCCCTCCGACCCCATCAGGGCCCTCAACCTCACTGCCTCTTTCCGATGCACCCTCGAGTCCCTCTATCTCCGGATCATCCTCTCAGGCGCCTGCGGCTATCCCCCTCAAAACCACAATCTCACGTTTTCAGGCTACACATGGCAAGGACACGCGGGCTTCTACATCAACAGCTGCATCCTCATCACGCACAGACTTGGCTTCCAAACAAACCACTTCCACCACCGTACCCCCTCCCTCTCTCACCCCTACCTCCGTCCAAACCTCCAAGGCAACCTCGACGCGCACAGTAGTATCGCCCTACCCCGGCTCTATCCGCTCTGGCACTCCTTACTCTCAAATGTCCAACACGAGCACGCGGGTCCTCGCCGTCTCCTCGTGGAGCGAGAGCGCAGAGGAGGATCTTGTGAGCAATCTTGGTCCTCGCGAACGCACAAGACAAGAGGTTCTTTGGGAGATCGTCGCAAGTGAGGAGCGGTGCGTATCTTCTCTTTTCGCCGCACATCTAACCGTCACCTGACATACGCGACGCAGGTACGTCAACGATCTCCAAAAAATGAAGGAGACCTTCATCGAACCGCTCCTCCATCCCTATGCATTACCTCCTGCCTCGCCAGCGCCGTATAATTATGATGAATATCCCTCTCCACCCGCTCGCGCCGACTCTCCGCAGGAGTCCAACGACGTACTTCCCATCGCTGCTCGTTTCATGTCTCCCCCTGGCTTCCGGTCTGATGGTGCGTCTGGTATCATTCCCGAGACCAAGTCTCTCGCGCCCACCACCCCAAACATTGACGACGAATCCGCCGAGTCAGAAATGGAGGACGACCATCTCCCCGGCTTGCAAAGCAACAGGGCGAATGTGTCCGAAAAGCACAGTCATCCTCGTTCGCCGTATCGTGCGGGCTCGGTGTTGGCTGGCAAGAGCGGTAAAGTCAAGGAGTCGGTCCCCTTTCCGTCCCGGTCTCATGCGTCACTTCCCCTAGCTCAGCGCATGAACCAGGTCAATGCATCTTCACAGTCCCTTGGACGACAGTCAGGTCCTGAGCGCGAGCGTGACAGGGATCGGGATCGGAAAGATAGCGCCAAGACGACACCAACGGTTCACAGCCGTCTGCTGCGCAAGCCCAAGAGATCACAGACACAGCCTGATCCGTCGCTGCAGACCGTTCCGCCACACCTCCTTCCCGAAGACCTACGAACATGCCTGGATGTCATCGAGAGCGGTGTTCTTGACGGACATGTCAAACTCAGCGAAGGATTGAGAAAGCGATACGAGGAACAGTATCCCCTTGTTCGGTCGCTCGCAGACGTCTTCGTCTCCAACGTACGTACACGTTCAGTTAGAGTGGAGCAACTATTAATTTGCCACAGTCGCACATCTTCCAGGGCTATGCCACTTACGTCCTTCATCTCGAGCGTGCCCTCGAGCAGGTCGATAATGCTCTTTCCACAGCGAGTGCTGCAAAAAAGCCCAAGAATCAGGATTCTGCGGAATGGCTCAAGGTGTGCAAATCCTTGCAGCGACTGGAAGAGTCTGCAGCCGACAAGGGCGAGACTGGTCTTGCAATCACATTGTCAAAGCCCTTCCAGCGTCTGCTCAAATATCCCCTCCTATTCCAGAATCTACTCTTCCATACCGATCCCAGCACGTTTGAATACGAGAGCACCCTCCAGATGGTCGCTGAGGTAGAGTCGATCGTGCGAAGCATCGAAGATGAGAAGATCCAGAAAGAGGACAGAGATAAGACGAGGGATGTTTTCGCGCGCATCGAGGGCCTTGACAAGGTGAAGCAGCTGGCGATCCCGAAACCCTCCCGTCTACTCTTGGAGGAGAGACAGATCCTCGTTGGTCACGAATCGACGTCTAAAGGATCCAGTCCCCCACCAGTGATGGCCACGAAGAACGTCAAGGGAAAAACATCGTTCAGACGACTGAGCGATGTCCTTGGCACTGGCACTGGTCTGGGAGGCAAGAAGGATTTGTGGCTGGTGGTCTTCAACGACGTCGTGTTGAGGTGTCAGCGTACTGGGACTACATCACTACCACTGGTGTCCAGCACGACCTCGCGCACAAATTCTTTGCCAGATATGCAAGGCAAGTCAAAGTATGCAACGTCTGGCCGTCGAAACTCGCACACGAAGCCGCGAAACTTGTACAAGTTCATCAAGGTATGCAAGGAGTTTGTGATTTTCTCGCCGTGGGCTCATGCACCGTCTGAACAGATAGAGACGTGGGCGATTGGGGACGTCATTCAACCAAGAGAAGGTGTCGTGGCCATGGAAGAGTAAGGTCGTCGTCGTACATTCGTCGTCACATCTGATCTTTCTCCTAGTGTTGTTCGGTCCAAGGTGGAGGCGCATTCGGCTCATAAGCCAAGGATCATTCCGCTTCCGGACGACGACGAGGATGGAGATGAGTCGGATGAGTCGGATAAGAAGAGCAAGATGAGCTTCTCTTACTGGGGTGCTGACAAGATCACACTGCAGAAGCCGGTTTTGAAACCCAAACAACATAACGTTGGCGGATCCACCCGACGCGTGTCCCCAGGTGGGACCTCTTACGCCCGAGAGTCTTCAGCCAACGCAAAGTTTGGCACCCGGCTTGTGTCGGGTGATCAAGTTTCACCTGCCATGCGCTCTGCAAGCAGGAAGGCATCAGCAGTGCCGAGTACCAAGACTCGCGTTAATCCATCGGAGGATAGTCACTCCGTCAAGGCAACTGTGACCCGTCCTTCCTGGGACACTAGCACCCGTGGTGGCAATCCTCCTGCAAAGCGACCTCGCCAAACCTCTCAATCTAGTACAGCCACCCGTGCCACTGTGACGGCCACCACTACCGCCAACAATAACGGTAACGGCAACAGCAACAAGCCTCAGCTCTCTCCCGTTGCGTCGGAAGACTCGGGAGTGGGCTTATACCGTCAAATTGTTGCTCAGGATCCCTCGTTGGCTCAATGATGATGTCCCACACCTTTTTCATATTCATTTTTTGCTTTCCTTCTGATTAGACTTCCAGCTCTCCTTAATATCGAGTTCCGTTGCATCCATCCATCGCGTTCTTGAGCTCAGCACATTGCACTCGCTTACCCCATTGATTTCTTCCCTGCATCATGACTGACACACTCCTTCATTCTCCCGCCTGCTCGCGGCCGCACTTCTGTCCCATCGGTACCCAAATGTTTGACGATACCTTATCACTCTCATTGAGTTTTCTCATTCTTCTTTATGACATTCTCTATTTGCGGAATACACATTGACAGTCTCATTCTAATCCGACACTGATACCAAGCCTCGCTGGCGCGGTTACAATGCAATTTTTCTCTTTCAGCATGTATTCTAAGATTGCGCCATCGTTGTTGTCAGACTGGTTCCGTCGCTTCGTACGCCGCGTTGTGAATGCTGACGCTACGTCCGCTAGGGTCTGACGCACAACCCCAATCGCCGCGCGGTATCCAACTGGGGGGGAACAGACTTCCATCAGCACACATCACACGTGAAGGGGTCAATCCTTGTCAATGACTCACCGTACGGCCGTCTTGGCCGCGGTATCGGAAGGGAAGTGAGCTGCGGAGAGTAAAGTCAGCCTCGGAAGACGATTCAACTGCGACGCGAGCGTGTGTTTGTGTGTTTACCTTCAAAGATCTCCCTGATGAAGTAGGCTTCTTTCGTATCGGGCGTGTCCATGGGCCAGCGTTCGGCTCGCTGGGCGAACGCCTCGTCCGAGACGACTGCAGCAGCGTGATCCTTTACTCTGCGGAGGGAGTCATCTCCGTTAGGAAAGGGGACGTGCAGTGGCCTCTCGGCGTTATCGGACGCTTACCCGTCTATCCAAGAGTATCCGACGCCATCCGAAAATTGTTCCTTTTGGCGCCAGAGAATCGATTTGGGCAGGTAGGGCTAAAATGATGAAACGACGTCACGGTCCATACGATCCTTTTTTTTTTCCCTTGGTCTGTGGGCATCACTCACTTTTCCGTCTGGAGAGCAGTCGAACGCTTTACGCAAGATGTACTTGGGTAACGACGTTAGTTCCTCGGTCTTGGGCGAGGGGGGTCTACTGACTTTTTCCATCTTTGGACGACCATCTTCATCCAATTCTTGCGAAGAGCCCGTTGAAAACAATTTCTCTTTTGGATCAACGTTCATTGCGACATCCAGGAACGCCCCATCAAGGAAAGGCACGCGTGCCTCGAGTCCCCATGCCATTGTCGACCTGTGGCGTCGTCGTATCAGCGGGTCGACGTGCTAGGAACGAACGCTTGCTCACTTGTTGGCACGAAGACAGTCCGCGGTGTGGAGGTTTTTGACTCGGCGTACACATTCCTGGTGGAACGACTTGCTGTCGGGCGCCGCATGGAAATACAAGTAACCTGCCAAAGGAAGGTGCCAGTGGATCAGCTCCTCGGACGTATGGGTCCTCCGTTACGCGATCGTTCCCGCACCTCCGAAAATTTCGTCGCTACCCTCCCCGCTTAACACCATTTTGACACCCATGGCCTTAATCTTACGGCTAAGAAGGTACATGGGCGTGCTTGCCCGAACGGTCGTCACGTCGTAGGTCTCTAGGTGGTGAATAACGTCTGGAATTGCATCCAAACCTTCCTGCACGGTGAACACGAATTCATGGTGAACGGTGCCCAGAAAGCGGGCCGCTTTCTTTGCCGCTACAAGGTCGGGAGAGTTTTCTAATCCGATCGAGAATGAGTGTAGCCGAGGCCAGGTGGCAAGCATGGCTGTTCGGCCGATCGGTTAGCACTAGTGTGTACCTGGATAGATTCGCCCTCCCACCTCGTTCGTTCAGGTCGTCCGATTTCGGCGTTGGCGGACCACTGGCGGCTTCGACCAATTTGCGTTGGCGAGCTTCGAACTGCGCTTGGGCAACCTTTTCCGTCTCCCGCGCAGCGATGGCAGCGATCAAGCTGCTGTCCAACCCACCGCTCAATAGGACGCCGTAAGGCACCTCGGACATCAACCGTTTGCGGACGGCTGCTTCAAGCGTTTCGCGGATCAAGGTGTAGTCTACCGGCGTGGTGGGGGACAGCGCGTTCTCTTGGTCGCCATCGAACCACGAAGGCTGATAGTAACGCGTGGTGGAGTTGTCCCGACTGTCAAACACATGACCAGGAGGGAAGGATATGATTTTGTCGCACTCTTCTGCGAGCGCTTTGAGTTCGGACGAGAAGTAGGTTACCCCTGGTCGCTTAGAACTCCAGCCCTGGTAAAGCGTGGTGATGCCGATGGGATCACGGGCAGCGATGATTCTAGATGGAGTCACGGTTTCATCTAACAGGACAAAAGAAAACATTCCATCGAGGAACGCAACGACATTTTTATCGTGCTTCCTGTACTGGTGAACGACATCTATGAGCAGAGAGATGGACAGAGAGCGTGTTCGACAGACGTACCAGGGGTAGAATGACCTCGCAGTCGGAGTGAGTCCTGAACTTGACGCCTTTTCCAAGGCTCGCGCGAAGGGAAAGATGGTTGTAGATTTCACCGTTCACGGTGAGGGTGAGCTTGCCGTCCTCGCTGACGAGCGGTTGGGCACCGGTATCTGTGCACGTGTTAGACGGCCTCGATGTTTTTGCATCGAGAGCCGATACGCACCGACGCCGACGATGGCAAGACGTTCGTGGCAAAGTATGGCATCCTTGGCGACGTAGCACCCAGACCAGTCCGGGCCACGATGGCGGAGACGTTTGGATAATCCAATGAAACGGGTTCGATCTATGACCGGCTTTTCAAGGCCATGTACTGCGAGGATTCCGCACATGGTGCACGGGCAAGATTGGGCTTTGACAGATGTTACGGTACAATTTGAAGATGACTCGTCGTCCTGATAAGATCATCTAAACATTTTGCAAACAGCCGCCTCAACGCCACGCCAGTCCGGATACATGATGCGTTCCGTCCTAGCGTAGCGAATATCGAGGAGGTGCCAGCGACGCGACGCGACTCAACTCTCCGTTAGACCATGGCTGTCCACTCAAATGACGTCCAGCGTCTGTTCCTCCAGGCAGTCTTTTGTCGCGGAATTCTCTCCTTCAAGCATGCTCAAGTCCTCTGGGAGAAATGCATAGACGCCGTAAAAGGTTGGTTTGACTCGACGACACGTCCCTCGTCACTGACTTCCATCGCCCCCAAGCTGCCAACCCCACGCTCGACATCGTGTTCGACGACAGCAGACAAGCATGGGACAGGTTTGTCTCCGACATCAACACTTCTCTCAACCCCCTCGACCTCGAATTCCGTCACCTGATGGACGAGCAAACCGGGATAGAGATGTATTCCGTGGTGCGTGAACCATTTCCATGCAACACATCTCATGTGCTGGCTCACCGGTCGGGCTGTTGTCCCTAACAAAGGTGAATACAAAAGACGACGAGATCGCCCAGATGGCGACGGATTACACTCCCCTCGAGATTGCATACTTCAAGGCAGTCGTATGTGACCCAGTCACCACGCGCCGTGCGGTCATCTGACCAGACCATGACAACACTAGGTCGAACAAATCATGCTGGCACCGCACGAATCGTACTCCGTGTCGTCGCTCGCTGCCCTTCGCGAAGTAGGCTCGCTGAAAACAACCATGACAAAGTCTCAGGCGGAGGTCGTCTTGGCCAGTCTCGTAGCCAAGGGATGGCTCCTGAAGAGCAAGTTGAGCGACTCCCCTCATATCCTGCCCTTCCAATCTTGGTGCTCAACGTTCCCCTAGACGCGGACGCTATTCGCTCTCGACGCGTGCGCTTCTAGAGCTCCTACCCTACTTCAAGTCCAATTATCCAGATGAGTATCTTGAGTGCACGATCTGCATGGAAGTAGGCTGCTTGTTTGCCTTGGTCTTGTTCGGTTAAGCACCCATCGTCCTTAGATCATCACACGCGGCGCCGGTTGCAAGACGGCCAACTGCAAAACGAGAGTCCATCATCATTGTTTCAGAAAGCTGCGCGCTCGTCGCGGACAGTGCCCTTCCTGTGGGGCGGACTGGCCACAAGACGCCATAAACCTCAAGCCTGTGGGCGAGGCTGCCGTCAAAGACGGTCAGGACGAAGGCCGGCGTACGCGTAGGAAGAGTACAACGGCCAGTGACGAGGATGAAGATGAAGAGGAGACGAGGATGGATGAAGATGAGCCTGCTGAGCCATCGCAGCCCAAGCAATCTCAGCGCCGCGGGAAGAAAAAGGCCGTCACAGCGGCCGTCGATGAGGATGAAGACGAGGCTCCTCGCAAGTCTCAAGCTAACGGCCGCCGTCGTTCTACGAGGACCCGCTGATCACGCTCCCTTGTTATTATCTTGTGCTTCCCAGCACGAATGTTCTCTATGGGCTACGCGTACTTTTACCCCCAATTAACAAGTACTGTAGTATTACTCTTCTATTGACGCAGCTCTCCGTGCCATCGCGCGGGGTTCCGCAACGCGACCTTCATCTTGCCCTGCACCGAGCGAAGGATCGACAAACCCAAACTTGCCCTTGCCCCAGACTTGTATACGTCGTTTCTCTCTCTGACCCTCACCAAACTGTTCGTTCCATTTGCGCAAATCTGCCAAGGAACCCAGCGCCTCGGAGCTCGAAGATGTGATCTCCTTGAGTGCCTTGGTAAAGTGTCTGAGGTGGATGGTCCGGGAGTAGCTCGTGAATGAATTCGAGGCAGAGGTATTCGAGTCATTCGTTTGAGTGTCTTGCGAAGAGGCTTCTTCTGGTGACGATTTCCATGGCACACTAACCCCTTCTTTGACTGCGTCGAGAGCAGCAGAGACGCACAAGTCTTTAGGAAACTCAGATGATTAGAAATCATGTTTAGGTCACCGTAAAAAACAGCAAACACACGCTTCAAATCCGATCCCGAAAAGCTTTCGGTCTGTCGAGCCAAGGCCTTGACGTCGACGTCTGACGCCAACGTCTCGTCTCGCAACAGAATATGCAGGATGCCTGGAACACGACGTCGTTAGGGTGCCATTCGCTGCGCGACAAAGATCGACACAGCACTTACCTTCCCTCTCTTTCTCCCCAGGCAAGTCCACCAGCAACCTGCGCGGCAATCTCCGCAATACCGCATCATCGAGATCGAAAGGTCGGTTGGTAGCGCCGATGACCACGACTCTCTCCTCCACGCCCGACCGGCTCTTCAGTCCGTCCATCTCCTGCATAAACTCGGTGATGACCCCGCGATGCGCCATGGCACCACCCGAGTCGCGAGCAGGCGACCGAGCCCCAAAGAGTGCATCGATTTCATCGAGGAATACAACGCAAGGGGACAAGCGACGAGCAAGGCTAAAGACTGCTTTGACGAGTTTCTCGCCTTCGCCCACGTACTAAGTGAAAACGGTGACAATCAGGAATGGGGAAAGCAGAGCTACAAAGAGGGAGGCGTACCATGTCCATGACGTCGGAAGGTGAGACCATCAACATCCGGCAGCCGGCCTCCTTTGCGAGAGCCCGCACTACGAGGGTCTTACCGGTCCCCGGAGGTCCAAACAGAAGACACCCAGTCATGGCATGTTCTTTCAGGATGCCCATTTGAAAAGCTGCAGGATGAAGAAGTGGGAGCGAGACCAGAGTCCTCACAGAGTCGATGGTATGTGGAGGAAGATGAACCTGTGCAAAAGTCGTCGAGAGAGT
>JBBPOB010000965.1:0-11696 GCA_038091275.1 Tylopilus subfusipes | reverse complement strand
CCTCAGGCCCAGGTGTGCACATCTTCTTCCTGTCCTTGCTCCTTGACTCATGCCCTCTAGGTTCACAAGCCTCTCTCGCCTATGATGTTCTCAACGCCTGCTGCGATTCTCTCAAGTACGAGCGACGGTATCTCTCCATCGTCTACTACCAAATTTCCCGTCTGCCAGTGGGGTACCTTTCTCCAAATGAGGTACAAAAGTTGATTGATTGGCTCGCAGCTAATCCAAACGACCCAATGACTCTTTACATCCTTGCCGCCACACTCACTGTATTTGACCCAGCTGACCCCCACTTCTTCCCTGGCATCCGCAAAAACCTCACCATCAGCAAGGGCACCGTCACCTACATGAAATGACAACTTGCTCCCACCGCAAACTGGAAAGAACCTGGCTTGAAAGCAACTATCCTCCTCAAGTGGATGCTCTTTATGACAGAGAACAGACATCGCGACCCTACCTTGGAGAACCAAGAAGGTTTCAAAACAGAAGAGCTTGAATCTCAGATTTGGAATGCCGTTCAGGGCGATGCCTTCACATACCTTGCTGAAACCGTCATCAACGAGCATATATCTAAGTGGAATAAAAAGGTGGGTTTCTCCTGCTGTTCCGTGTGGGCTGCCTTGCCAACCTAGGCATGGCAAAGTTGCTCGATTACGACACGGTGAGAAACAAGCTATGCAAGTTGATAGAGAAACCGAGCAACGACCCAACCAAGCTTCCCAAGGTCCCGTTCTCGTCCCACGTTGACTTGTTCATCGTCTGAACCATCCCTAAGGCGCAACACGAGAATGATGACACCAAAGAAGTCTTTGAACTGCTAAACGACCAGCTCATAGCAGAACTACCGCAGTTGCTCGAGCTCCACATCCCATATTTCGACCCGAGTTTTGAAGCTATGATACGGATGCAATGCAAGTTTGCGGAGGACAGCTATGAGAAGATGAGCACGGTTCAGAGGTGGGTTTCTTTTCTATGCCCACAATGGCCCATGTTGGTGCACACTCTAGATATTTCATGGATAACCCTCATTCAGCTCTGCAAACACACACACATCTCGCCTATAAGCTCGTTTGCGCAGTTTGTCCAGCTCGTCCCTGAGCAACAGGAGCAACAGCAAAAGGAGCACTTCACGGACGAAGTCAAGTTGCCCGTGCTCAACATGTGCGACATGCTCATCATATCTCTACTTGTGTATGCTACTTCTGAGCTGCACAAGATCAAGCAGAGGCAAGAAGACGTGCTTCACTTCTTTCACATCGCCATCGCATCAGTTCCGAGTCGCCTCTCATACTGGACTCGAACACGCTGGTCTCGCCATGCCCACTACATTCAAACTTCAAGCTCAAGCAGTGTCTACACGAGATTCCATACCCATTGAACCATACTCGTTGACGCATGCACGTGGATATCATGGCTCCATCTAGGGACCCCCCACCACATCTGGGTCAACATGGGCCATCGTCTGCCAAGAAGTCTCCCACAAATGATGCATCTGATCCCTCAACTCCGTCCACAAGCACCGCACATGTCTCAGGTACACAGGAACAAGCACCCCCTCATCGTGTACTGAAACTGACAAAGCTTGAGATGCCTACCTTTTCTGGTCCTCTCGAGCCCGCTGCTATCAATGCTTGGCTTGGATGTTGCGAGGATGCATTTTTCGCATGGTCCCCCTGGAACGACACTTCTGTCATGTCTGCCCAACTTTGTATTGTCCTTGCCAGCATGAAGCTTGAGGAACCTTCCACGATGACTTGGTGGAGCGAGAATTGCGATGTGCTGAAACTTCTCCCGTCCTGGGATCTCTTTGTTGTGCGCTTCAAGGACTGATTCATCCCTTCTTTTTGGTGTCTCGATGCACTTGCGAAGTTCTACTCAATCTCACAGGGGAGCCAGCCTTTTCCCGAATTTGTAACTTTGCTCCAGGCCGCACGCAATGCACTCGCATCTGCTGGCATTGGCTATGCGATCTTTGACTCCATCTTCAAAAACCACCTGCTGATGTTTTCAAATCCGGTCCTTCAGCTTCAGGTTCATGCACTGCCATTGCTCGTGTATGAAAACACCAAGGTCGACGCGCTGATCAATCTGATGTCGACAACTTGGGCCAGTCTTATAGCACAGGGACATGTAAAGACAATGATTTCGGGAGCTGTTGTTGAGGTCATGAAACAGCCTGTGAATTCTGTTCTATCTACTTTGGACTATCCTCTTCCCGATCTTTCATATACTGAGCGAGAAAGGCTTCATGCTGCCAGAGGCTGCTATCACTGCCGTCTCAAGCCAGGTGATCCGGACTGGAAAGATCACCAAGCTTGTACTTGTCCTGGTGATCCAAAGCACAGCATTCCGCCATGAAGTGGTCGCTCATCTGCTGGCCCCATGCATACTGTGGCTTCAATCATGCCCTGGAGCGTCTCTGAGGCCCAACCTCCTGCAAGTGCTCCCACCGGCAATGACAGTGAGACCGTTGCTGTCATCATGCCTTGTCCACTGTGCTGGTCCAACTTTGATGACAGTGACGAGGATGCCTATCTTGACACAGATGAGGACAATGATTAAGTTTCCTTCCATTCTTCATTTCGAATTGCCTTTCCTTCTGGCCCCCGATAATGGTGTTGTTCGTTATAGTCCTCCTTATTCATACACCCGTGGTTCTTAATTGATCCCTTGTTTGTGCATCCATTTGGGCTCACATTTGTTGTTGCCATTTGATCACTTTCTCTCCTTTCGTCTCCACTGGTTTTCTTTCAGAGGTTGGGCGGGTGTAAGCCTCATTGGCATACAGTCACGTGTACCGCTGTATATCTACCGCTGATCCTCGTAGAGATACAGTAGTCGTCCTTTGTCCCGTACCTCATAGTCCCCGTATAGAGCGTGGTCCTGTTCTTTGTGTCCGCTGTTCTCAGTGTTTCTGCCATTGGCCACGGCTGGTTTCCATTTGTGCATTTATTGACTTGCGTTCTCGGATATTGGACCTCGCGGCGCTGGATCTCACATTGGGTTTTACCTTGGAAGTGGCCCTTTGCGACTAGTACTCTATTCTAACAGCTCAGGCTGAGCGTCATGGATTGCACACTGTAGTATCCTGTTGAGCTGTGGCCGCTTGTCAAACCCTGTCTGCTTGTCATGCTTTGTAACATGTGTCCCATTTAGGTACTGTATTGACTGTATTGACTGTGATGCTGTAATCTACTGTAACAATGCTGTAACTCATGTGACAACTGTGGTAAAATCAGTGATTTGCTGATGCATATGCTTGCTAAATAGAAGGAATGAAAATAAGTGAGAGTATACTCAATGAATTCTTGCTAAAAGAGTGTACCGTAGTTCTTTGAAATGCCCATGTTGTGCTGTGCTGGTGCGGTTGCCTGATTTGGTAAGTTGTGGCTCAGCTATAGCAGTCGTGTTGTCCAAGTGCGCGAGCTCATCCTCAATCAACTCTAGCAGCACTGTCTTTGTGTTTTGCGGCTCGGGATCGCTTCTGCATCACCTATAATCAATATACAATGTATTATATTTGTGTTAGATTCACCTGATGGGGCCTCGACGCGCTCGAATGACCTGGTAAGTCATTCTGGTGGTACTACTGACACTTATAGGTCGTGATTTCAGTCGTCCTTGACGACGCAGTGGGTTCAGGTGGTTTGTAGGTCATCTGTGGCGATTGGGAGGTGGAATTGATGGTCCAGGTATGTTCGTTGTCGTGCGTTTGTGCTGCCCATGCTGACTCATCTGGTACTCAGCTAGCACCTCCGTTTCAACTTGTTTCGACTTGTGACATGGTGTGCTCACTGCGCTGTCCTTTCCCCATCGTACTCCATCGTATTCGACACTGTCACAAACGTTTTGGCGGCCTGAATTGCATTCAACGCATCCCATCGCCTCCTGGTCGCCCTCTAGGCCTCCTGGCCCTCTATCTCGATGTAGTGTGTTCGTTTCGACAATGCGCTCATTCCTATTTCTCCCATTCTGCATCCTATCGTGCTCTCCATCGTCGACAACGTTTTCGCCACCAGAATCGCCCTTGACGAGCCTCCTGGGGCTCTATCTGGACATGGTGAGTTCGTTCCTTCGATGTGCTTGTTTCTGACGCTTGTAGGGCATTCCTGGACACTGTGGGCGTCGCTTGGTGTCACGCCATCGCATTCTGGCACCTCTGGCACCTCTGGTGGTCTATTTTGTGCATTGCTGCTGGTAAGTTCGGCATCGCAGCTCGTTGCTGCTTTCCTCTCCCCCTTGAGCTTGACGCTCGCCACTCGGGGGTTCGTTCTCTTGATTCGTGGGTTCATCGGGTGGTGCAGGTAGGTCTGGGAGTTCCTTAGGTAGTGGATATGATTTTCCAACCGATCAAAGTATAGGTGTTCCATACATGCATTACATTGTATTCTGCCTCGAGAGTGTCTCGCTTGTATCACTCCATGCTGAAAAGTTACTCTGAATGTTATCGAATCGTGTCGATGCGTCCTTGCACGTCATCACGGTGGCAATGACTGATGACAAAGCCTTGTAAATGTAGCTGGTATTGCCACGGATGTGGTCTTTCCTCTTTTATTATGGTTAATTGTGGAAATTTACAACAACAGCGATAGCATGCTCTTTTACGATGCAGTCAATCATTAATGATCCCACCTGTTCATGCATCCCAGCACTAGCATGGTCATCCATGATCGATATCCACCAGTGTAATTGCAACCTCAACAAGTGGCGTCTTAGGTATTCGGTCATTCAACTCATCAATTCTCTCCTCTTGTGTCATGGTGCCACAAAAATTTATCCATCATTGGAACTATCTGTGAGTGATTCACAGGTTAGGCTTGGAGTTCCTAGCCCATACTTCTAAACGAACCTCATGGCAGTCCACACAGCAGTCTACTTATTGCTTCCACACCAAAGATTTTTGTGGGACTTTGCACGTTCACCGTCCATACTTCCAAATGAGCCTCATGGCCGTCAACACTGGCTGCTCATTGCTTCCACCCCAAAGGTCTATGTCAGACTTTGTGCTGACTCAACTGTTCAGAGGGTTCTGCATTCTTGCCTACCTTGCTGCACGTCTCTTGTGATTCCCTTTGTTGTGGCTATGGTGATTTCTGTCATTGCCTTCTCGGATTAGAACTCCCCTCAATTTATTTGTGCAAGAAGCAAGACCGTCGTTAATGCACCTTGTTCCAAGCTCTTGGATCTCGATGGTGTTGCCTGGTTCAAAATCCTGTGTTGTTCAAAATGTACCACACAAGGTATTCCCTCACTTCCTCTTGCCCTCCTCTGGACTCTCTCGGGACTCCGACATCGCAAGTACTTTACCCTGCCAACTCAGTCTTCATTGTAGTGAGTTCTGCATATGTTTGTTTCTAGCATCGTTAACGTCCAGTTAGCCATGCCACCATGCAAGGTACGAGGGCATTCAAAGATAGCCATGTTGCCCCCTCCACCCCTTAGTCCAGTCCTTCCTCCTGACGAAGGAGGTGGTGACACCATTGGCACTCAAGTGGGGGGTGGTCACTATGTTTCGCCACCACCCATCCATACTCCCCATCTCCATGCCCGAATCAAGCCCACCTAGCGTACTGCAGAGTTCATTCACCAAGCAGGACAGCATAGGGCTCAGCTGGCTGCAAAGAACGCCACTGCCATTCCTGCCTCTACCATACCCTCCACTGAACAATCAGATGTCTCCACCTCGTATCCTGTCGCAACTACATCGTGTACCTCTTCCACAGGTGATCCCCCTGCCAACTTGGTACCTCCCGGTCCATCTTGTACCTCTTCTCCAGGCACTCCTCCTGCCAACTTCATACCTCCTGGCCCATCGTGTACCTCTTCTCCAGGCACTCCTCCTGCCGACTTCATACCCCCCGGACCATCGCACACCACTGAGGTGCAAATCGATCCCATCCTTCTCGCTCTGACTACGGTGGTTGATATTGGCTTTGATTTTGAGGATGTTGGCTCTACACCACCATCTCAGCCCACTATACCATCCACCCATGTCATCCCTGCAACTCCCTTGTCTGCTTCCTTGATGGAGGAAGCAAACAATGCCAATCCGCTTTTTCTCGCTTCCCCTGCAAATGACTCAGCCAGAGATGAAGTGAACAACATCAATCCACTTTTGCTTGCTTCCCGCGCATGTGATTCAACTGGAGATGCTCTGAATGATGACGTCTTGACCAACACCGCTACCAAAGAAGGAACATCCACTCCTACATCTGGCCAATGAAGCACATGTGTCAATTCAATCCTTGTGGCATGTTATGAGGACCTTGACAAAATCTTGATGAAGGCCATCGGCGAGACCTCTTGTTCAGTCCAGCAAGTAGTAGATAGCTGGCATAAGAGTCGCAGTAGGGTGATCAGTGGGACAAACCATTGGAACCTTTGGCCCTCTTACTTGGTGAAGCATGAAGCAGAAGAGTGCAACCATGTGGGGATTTCCATGGAGGTTCCCAGTGAGTTTTGTTTTTGAACAACGTGAATCTACTACTGAAATGAAAAAAGTGTCTTCCTCGCTTTGTGGCCAGCTTTACATAAAATTCAAGGAAGCCCACCACGACAATTGGCAGGAAATACTTGAGATTCATAGCATGTTGGAGCTCTCCAAGTCCTCCTCTTCGACAGTTGCCCAACACACACAGACATTCAACAAGATCTGAAGGCAGACAACAAGCCTGGTAGGCTCTGGCCCTGTGTTTTGAATTACACTAACTTTTTGCCTAGCTTGACGCAGCCGCTGCCAAGTATGGATTTGAGGTGGCCATTGTAATGTGTGGTAACACTGTCAATGAGGACGTATCGCTGGCTTTCATGCATACAACCACTGCCGCCAACAACATAAGTCAAGCACACTATTATCATGATAGACTCTTGGCTAATATCATCATAGTTTTTTGAGACTCACTGCCATGCTGATAAGGATGCTATCATTGGGCACCTAAAATCACATGTCTAGTATGCCCATTTCATTACGTTCATATTTCAATCATCTAACACACTTTCAGCAACAATGTTTCCTTGGAGATCGTCAGTGATGCCTTCAATGATGAAAGAAACAAGGGTAAACATAAGGAATCAACTGAGATGGAAGGAAACTTGATGACGGAGGACAACGTCAATGACAATGCTGGTGCTGTTGCATCCAACACCAATGACAAGGTTGCTGCTGCTTTGTCATCTGACAATGTATTGACACATATCAAGAGTGGTATCTTGCAGCTAATTAGTAAGTTTATGAGTGTTTTTCCCTAATTGCTCCTAACCAGGCACTGCAGAGACGGCAAAGGGAGATGTGTTGAAAATCAAGCCAAATAATTTCCCTTGGACCTCGTTGGCCCAGATTCTTGGGGATCAGGGCCTCGTGATGCGTGGATGGCCCTCCTCTGCCCTGATGCCAGGAGAATTGTGAAGAAAGCAGTCAAGAGCAAAGGGTATCACTACTCTCAAGGTTAACGAGCAGCGTGATATTTATAACACCTTGGAAAACAATGAGATAACCATTGTCAAGGTTGAAGGAAAGCACCAGCTGAGTAAGTCGTCTCCCCATTCTCTCTCATTGATGCTAACATGTCATTTCAGAAGCTATTCAGGACTCTCAGTCTCCCATCATCATTGGTGCTCCACCTTATGCAGACAGTGATGTAAAAAACACACAGCAGATGTATGTGGATGGGTTCATTGATTTTGAGGGACCGGCCTGGCTTCCTTGAGGTAATGCTGCAACCTGCATCAAGCCACGCAGAATTCATGCATCGAAGGGCACGGCAGAGGAACTCATTGTTCTCAGTAGCGGGGAAGACACAAGCATGGTCATCAAGCATGTCGAAAGGTCAAAGTCCAAACCAGCCACACACAGAATTCATGCATCAAAGGGCACGGCAGAGGAACTCATTGTTCTCAGTAGTGGGGAAGACACAAGCGCAGTCGTCAAGCATGTCGAGAGGTTAAAGTCCAAACCAGCCACTTCAAAGATGACATCACTGAAGAAGGGGAAGTCTAAGTATGTTCCAACTGATGACTCAAGTGACGATGATGTTGGCTTTGCTATGGAGGGTGATATAACACCCCCTGCCAACATTGATGTTTTTTCTTCCACCAGCGCTGTCCCTGTCAATACCAATGTAGCAAAGTCATTCCCCACCACCCAAGGTGTGAAATTTGAAGACGACTATCAGGCTCCAGGGCCCTTGGGGAAATGCAAGACCAATGTCATTGCTCCATCTCATGTTTTTAAAAAGCCCACCCTTTAGTCACAGAAGCCTGATCTGCACAGTAAGTCTGCATGATCTTTTCTTAGTCAGTCATTCACTAGTCTACTCATCAGTTGATGATCCATTCACAGACCCTTGGGCATCCCTGTGCCTGGATCAGTCAGGAGAGGCTCCGAATGACACAGAGGGTCATATGGTGCAATCTTCACAAGTAATCCCTGACTCGGATCTGTCCTCTCCTTCTCTGAAGTGATGCACCCTTTTGGCACCACTCATTGAGACTCAGGATGAGGACATGGAGCAGCCAAACGCTCCACCTGCTCAGCCTGTTTTTGTGTTAGCACCATCCACTGAAGAAAACACCGGGCCTAATCAATATCCTTCCCAGGCATCCCCCCCATCTCTTCCTGCCTCCTCCTACCATTCCTCCAAAGCATGCTGACTACAAAGGAATGGCTGGTCCCAGTGGCGATCAACTTGAGGAAAGGCCTGAGGGTTCTTGTGGAGTAGGTTATCTGCACCCTCCAGTGCAGGGTCCATCTTATGGGGCAGGCCATCAGTTCCCACTGTGGGACCAATTTTGCGCTGCCGGATACCCACTCCCATACTTTCCCTATCAGGCCAATATGTACCCTGGTGATCCTTGAGCTATATATGGTGCCTTCCATCCTCACAACTTCCATCCTCGTGACACCAGTCAATTTGAGCCTGGGATGTTCCCTGGCATCCCCCCTTATGCAAACCGTCCAGACTGGGTGTACCACCACAATGATCACCTTGATCCCTCTCGCCCCGTGACTCGCAGCCCATCAGTGGAAGGTCGTCGGTTGCGTCATGCATCCACCAAGGCTAGGCAGTAGGGTCTTCTTGTCGCTTCTTGTGCGTTGTCTTTTATTGTGTTTTCTTGTGATCTCTGTTATTGCTCATCTTAAAATGTATCATGTTATTTATCAAAATTGGTTGACTATGATTGATTGCCATCTAACTTTGGTGTTGCATTGCATCCTTAGTAATGCTGCTTTCATCAGCACTGTAATATAATACTTGCTGCCACTTATGTGATCCTTGGCAGCTTTTTGGCTACTTACAACAGTCCAAAGTAAACATAAGTAACATTAAAGGTCACAACAAGTAATGACAACATAGGTAACCAAGCACTATGACAGAAAATCTGCACAGAAAATCCATCACGAAAAAATCACCCCACCATGCCAAAAACATCGCAGTAAAATTAACTCCGTTGTGCCAAAAACATCCGACCGTCACAAGAAATTACCCCCATCGAGAAGTGATGGCAATGGCAATGGCAGCATCAACAATGACGCACCGTCAGTGTTGTCATTAGCACTGGCATCCGCATTGTTGTTGCGTCGTCACTGTGTCGTCATGCCGTGGTCATGTCATCACATCGTTGTGTCATCATATCGTTGCATCTCCCGTTTGTATTTGCAGGCGAGCATGAGGGTGAGGTGATGGCGAGGGAGTGGCAGGGGCAGCGGCGAGGGCAAGGTGAGCGTGAGGTAGGGAACTGCATGGGTAAACCTGTGGGTGCCAGAGTGCTGACCTGGACCCATACCCGTGGCTTACCCATACCCACAGCCATGGGTACATACCCATATCAAGGGTACCATAGGTCTGTACCTGTGGTGGGTACACCCAGAGCAGCCAGATGACTCAGAGGAAGACCTACCTGGACAGCTCAGGACGGCCCAGGACATGGCGCACATGCAATGGTATCGCCTAGGTGTGATGAGGACGCCAGGGAACATCCAAAGCAGCTGCAGAACATGTCAGAACATGAGCGAAAATGCTCAAAGCAGGGTGAGGAAGAGAACTCACTATATGGACCTTTAGAGCGTCCAGACACCCCGAAACACGAGACAGCAGTACATCATGACTGCCACAGCACCAGGGAAGACACCAGAGCCGATCGGGATGAGTGCAATGTTGAAACGAACACACTACGTCAAGATACAGGGCCAGGAGGTGCTGAGGGCGACCAGATCGAGTTGGGACATGTCGAGAGCGATTGGGACTGCAAAGTTGATGTGAAACATGTCGAATAAGACAGTGGATGATGGGAGATAGATGGCACAATGAGCACACCACACCGCGACTTGAAATGAGTCAAGATAGAGGCGCTAGCTGAATACCAGACGGATCAGCATGGGCAGCGACAGGACACAACAAGCGACATACCTGCACCATCCACACCACCTCCCAACCATGCCTGATGACCTCACACCCATCTGTACCCACCACATCGCTGAGGACGACTCAAATCATGACCTACAAGATGTCAGTCACATAGATCGACTTACCAAGCAATCCGGACACGTCAAGACCATATCGGGCCATTGCG
The DNA here is from genome assembly GCA_038091275.1 of Tylopilus subfusipes. NCBI lineage: Eukaryota > Fungi > Basidiomycota > Agaricomycetes > Boletales > Boletaceae > Tylopilus > Tylopilus subfusipes. Next base: position 1,127 of record JBBPOB010000965.1, on the reverse strand, counting down.
CTGTTGCGTTGTTGGCATCATCGTTGCAAGGTGGTGGTGGTGGTGGTGGTGGTGGTGGTGGTAAGAGTGGGTGAGGACGAGGATGAGTCGGCACCATTGCGTCGTCATGAGGTTGGTAAGGGGGACTTCAACAATTTTGCGGGCAAGTCATCACGTGTGGTCATGTGATGGTTCATACTTGAACTTGTGCACTCCCAGTCTGTGACTCTGCCTCACTCCATCACCATCAAGTAACGGCGATGATGACAACAAGCAACTTGAACACCATCCTCTCCCTTCGCCACCCAACGAGGACGAGGACAATGGGGCGTGCGACGGACCGTGCTATGGAACCACCACCACTGCCCCTCTGCTGCAGCGTCCCACATACCCCAGGTGACAACAATGGTGACAACAGTGCAAGGCCATGCCACCAGCCCCAAGCACCTCACAGTGAGGATGACGAGGACAACAATGGCATGTAGTGCAAGCCACCCACCCCACACAATGACGACGATGGCACAAGGGCATGCCACCAGCACCTTGCAACGAGGACAATGAGGTCAAGGATGGCACATAGGGTGAGTACCTGCCCCACACGACAAGGATGGCACATAGTGCAAATGACCCGCCCCACACTGGCACAATGATGACGACGGCGCAAGGGCATGCCACCAGCACCTCACAATGGGGACAATGAGGTCAAGGATGGCATGTAGGGTGAGCACCCGCCCCACACGACAAGGACAGCCCATCCAGTGAGGATGACGATGAGGAGGACGCGTACACATACCACACGGTCCATCCAGCAATGAGGATGGCACGTACGTGTGCCAGCAATGAGGACTACGACGAGGATGAGGACGTTCCCCTGCATGCCATTCCTTTGGATATCACGCCAGTCACATTCCTGTGACCATTTATACCCACTCGCTCGTTTGCTCACTTGTGCCACTTTTTGTCGCATTCAAGCAATCATTTCTACCCTGTGTCCTTTTCGTTTACCTAGTATTTACCTGCCGTTTGGCAGCTGACATGTTCTAGTGCCATGTGTAATGTTTGCTTATTTGTAGCTTTTTCAAGGATGATACAATGTCATACTTTTTTCTCACTCATTCTGACCCTTGACAAAGGGTTGATAAGTGCAA
>JBBPOB010000964.1:0-11721 GCA_038091275.1 Tylopilus subfusipes | reverse complement strand
ACCTCGTCTCTGACCAACTGCCATCGTCTCCAATGTCTACACTTCTGAAGAAACCCAGACCCATCTCTCCACTGGAAGACAAAGAAATGAAGTACACTCACATCGGCTCCCATCTTGGCTGCACGGTCGCGCTCACGGCTAAAGGGGAAGAACTGGCATGTCAGATCAAAAGACAGGATGCTTTCTTAGCTCGCATTTCCCTTACCCCTCATACCCCCGCCTGCTACCAGTGCAAAGCCACCACCCACTGACAAATCCATTGTCCTGACTACCAATGCCGTAAATGCAAGAAACTCGCTCCCGGCCACAAAGCGTCAAATTGTCCCGCCGCCTACTACTGTACCCTATGTGGTGCTTTGGGACATAAACCGCAGGAGTGCGAGTTTTGCAATTGGGATAAGGATGTAGAAGCGGAGGCTGGAACTTCCTCCCAGGACATGGACATCAAGACCGAAGCCGATGCCGGGTGGAGTCGCAACCCCTATGATCATCTAATCAGAGGAGACATAATGGGAGGCTGGGTTCCTATTTCTGAAGACCCCACTGACTACGAGATCAATGTGGGGGATAGTGGATATGAGGATTAGTTCTGGAGAATGTAATGCTAGTAAGGGGATATTGATACGGTTTTCTCCTTTGTCTTTGTTTTGCTTACGCCTTGTTCCTAATTGTGGAAAGTCGCGTCCCACAATGCTTACATCATCTTGCCTTTTGTATTATAGATCCTCTTCTAGTAAGGGGATTCCTACGCCACGACTTGAGTCATCTCGAGTCATCATTGTATGCTTCTTATTGGTCCATGTATCTTGAGTACCTGTGCAGTCCGCAGTCGAGTACCTTCGCAGTCCGCAGCAGAGCTGCTTTTGTATTGGCCCTTTCTTATCGTATGACGCTTACTTCTCTTCTTTCTCATTCGCTCGTCGCGTCATATGACTTCTACATTACCTTTCCTGGGTTGGTCCATGTGCTGGATCACAGAGTATATAAAGGGCAGTGCAATAGCTGTACTTTCCCAAGCTAGTTCTACACAATACCAGCGCATTGCTAGTGACCACTAGTGGGAACATTAGTGTGAATTCCTCTCGACTCGTCTTACTCTATAAGACTCCTCTACGCTTTTGAAGTAGAGCTTGGTAGTGGAGAAACACTAGTTACGCTATCACATATCAGAGGTTTTGGCTTCCCCTACTCGCCAACTCCCAAATGCCCTCCCACGACTCCCAGCATCTACCATCACAGAGTGTTTTCATTGCCACCATCTCGGTCATTACAGAGAGGACTGCCCCGACTATGTCTGCCCCCACTGCCTCGTCTCCACACCAGGACATCCTCAGCGTCTTTGCCTCACCCTCCAGTGCAATTTCTGTCTACACTGGGGTCATTCCGACAGAATTTGTCCACAGCAACATTGTGCAGGTTGTAGTACTGCTGGCCACATCATTGATGACTGTCCTTTTGAGCACTTTACACCAGAGCAGGCCACCCGCATCTTTGGAGGACCTGTCGCCTCTTCTTCCAGCACAAGCTCTTAGAGCAAGGTTGACATTGGTCGAGTCAGGGACTCGAATTTACGAAGGGGGTAATGTTACGATCTGCCTACTCTTTTCCTCTGTCTTACTTATATCGGTTGTTTACCAATCCCCTTCCGCCATCTGGGGGATATATACTTCGAGTACAGACTACTTTCTTCTTATCCTTGGTCTGCACTCCTTTCACTTTATCAAACTATAACTGAACCCTCAAGCCGTTCTCTTCAGACTTCGGATTCCTTCGGAAGGGGGTATGACTCATTTCACCTTTGTCTTGATATGCTTTCATCGGACTATCTCTCCTATAATCAGTTCTCTCATGCTGATTACATGCTCCATATTACTCATGTTCCGCTTGTTCTCCATAGTTCTTACATCTTCAACGATTACTCATCACAATAGTTCAACACTATATAAAGAGGTCATCGACTACCTTGTATTTCTCATACTCAATCTTCTGAATCTACATCTGGTCTTGTATCCTAGTCCAATTGACTAGTACCTTTGACCTCGACCTAGTGAGTCTGATTGACTTGAACCCTTGACTTTGACCTAGCAAGTCCGATTGACTCGAATCCTTGACCTTATATTCTAGTTCTTAAGGATGTAGCATCTCTTCGTGAGTACCTCCCTCGAGACAAGAGTAAACTATCCAAGTGTTCATCCAACTATGAACGACCAGTGTAACACAATCTTATCTGGGGGAATGATGAGAACCTTTTTGTTATCATCTTCTTTTCCTATTGTGTGATCTTCTCGTCTTGATAGGGCATCGGGTTTACCCATTTGTGCTCCAGCCTTGTGTACCCATTTGAAATTGAATCTGGAAAGATATTGAGCCCATTGCACTTGTCTGTGATTGAAGTCTTGTCATTTCATGAACCATTGAAGGTTGGCATGATCATTTCATACTTTAAATTTGTGGTCAGCACCTTCTAAATAGTGTCGCCATTCTTCTAGACTTCTGATTACACTTAACATTTCTTTGTCTGCAATTGGATAATTGTGTTCCTTGGGTGACATTGAATGTGAAGAGTAAGCGACTGGATGCCATTTGCCATCTAACTCAATGGATAGCACTGCTCCTGTAGCAAAGTCTGATGCATCGGTCTCAAGTCTGAACTTTTGATCGATATCTGGGAATGCAAGGATAGGGGCGGTGGTGAATTTGTGTTTGAGATCATCAAACACTGTCTGTTGAGCTTCCTTCCATTCAAAGGGTTGATCTTTCTTTGTTAGATCATTTAGAGGATGAGCTACTTGAGTGTAACCTTCTATAAACCTTCAATAGAAGTTGGCTAATCCTAGAAAACTGCGAACTCCTCTAACTGTCTTGGGAGTTGGCCAGTCTAGTATGGCTTTGACTTTGTCATCGTTCATTTGGATTCCTGAGGCAGTTACTGTCATGTCTAGGAATTCTACTTCCTTGACTCAGAAAGAACATTTCTCGGATTTGATAAATAGATCATGCTCTTTGAGGTGTCGCAAGACTTCAAGTACTATCTTATCATGTTCTTTCTGGTCGTCAGTTTTAGTGAAGATGAGTATGTCATCTATATAGACCACTAGGATGTCTTCCATATCTGCAAAGATTTCATTCATCATTGCTTGGAAGGTGGCAGGTGAATTGCAAAGACCAAAATACATGACTAGAGGTTCAAAGGAATCTTGATGGCACATGAATGCTGCTTTTCATTCATCTCCATCTTTGATCCTTACATTGTTGTATCCCCATCAGAGGTCCATTTTGGTAAATAGCTTTGCTCTGGTGAGTTTTTCGAATAACTGTCTGATTAGCGGAAGTGGATAGTTATTCTTGACTGTGTGTTCATTAAGATAGCGATAGTCCTGTACCATTTACTTCTTTCCATCCTTCTTTGGTACAAAGAACACAGGTGAAATTCGGATATATCCTTTCTTCAGCTGATTGTCCATGAAATCAGATACTTCTTGTTGTTCTTGAGGGGATAAGGGTATTAATTGTCCTTTCTTTGGATTGAAAAAATCTTTGAGATCTATGGCATGATCCCATGGTTTGCAAATCGGCATTCACTCTGATTCTTTCTTAAAGAAGACATTAAGGAATTTATGGTATTCCTTTGGTACTAGATCTTCAGGCTTGAGATCAGGTTTAGGGGTTTCCTTATGCTCTTCTTCCTTCTTGATTGCATGGATATGTAGTAGTGCATCTCTTTCAAGTGTTTCTACATTTCTAGCAAAGGGAATTTTATTTTGCAAGGTTTTGCAACTCCAAGGACATCGGGTTATCTTGACTTGTTCCTTTTCCCAATCTATATTGGGGTTGTGGTGTTTAAGCCACATGTACCCTAAGATCATTTGATGTCTGCCTAGATCGGTTATTTCAACAATTACCTGTTCTCGATGTTCCTGAAACTCTATCACAACTTTGGCACAATGGGTGATGTCACCTGCCGAATTATGAGTTCCATCGACATTGTAGATGGGAATTGGGTTTTTCAGAGGTTGAAGCAGAATCTTCCTTTGATCTGCCCATTTGCAGTCAATAAATATGGTGTTAGCACCACTGTCCAACAAAGCATTGACTTTGCTAAAGCTTTGTTTATACTTTATAGATGCAATCCTAAGTGACAATATGATATCTTGTCAAGTCGGTATGTTAGATATCTCTTGTGGTTCTGGGGTTTGGGGAGTGATGGTGAAAACAGAATTAAGCACTGGTTTTGTGTGGTCCCAGCCAAGCTTCTGATCTACAGAAGTCCATGTTTGACCATAATTTAAATGTGAATGCATATAGTCAGTAGTAGATCTTGAGTTGGTACTGTCAATGTTCTGAATAACAACACTTGGATCACCCAGATCGATCAGAGTGCTCTGGCTTTTCCCTTTTCTGTTTCTTTGAGGTCATAGAAGAAGGCTTTGGCTTCTTTGAAGTTTATTCCCTGAATGAGGCGGGATCCTGTTTCCTATGAAGTGGCTGGTTCATTGGAATCGTCACAGTTGGTGGATTGGATTCTAGATCCTAATGACTTGGAGCAAGAAGATTTGTGTTGTCCTTTGGACCATCTGCATTCTCTGCAGCAGGTTGAGGGTTTCAGACATTCTTTAGCAAAGTGTCCTGAATTGCTGCAATTATAGCAATTAGGTGCTTTCTTAGATTTACCTTTTCCTTTGCTTTTGCCTTTGGTAAAGGCATCGATTTCGGCTTCTTCTTCGATTTCGTCACCTTGATCTAAGGAACTGATATCCATGGCATTTCGGCTAGATCCAGTAATACCAAGGAATCGGGTCAGTTGTCTTCATTGTCTGAGTTCTCATACTTTCTTGAGATACTCTTCAGGTGTATCAGGGCGAGTTCCCTGTTTGATTAGTTTTTGAATGATGGATGGATCGATGTTGTGCTCAATGATATCACACAGTTGTCCATCTTCGAACTCTGATGTAATGACATATGTCTGATACTTGATGATCCAATCATCTACAGATATCTTTCCTTATTTGAGGTCTTTGAGTTTCTTATGAGCCCAGTCTTTCTGGTTGGCCGGTCAGAATAGTCCTTCCAGTTCAGTAGTTAGTTGAGCCCATGTGTAAGTACCTCCGGTGTTTATTGCTTCAAGGTGAGTTCAAGCAAAGTTTCCTGCTTTGGGTCCTTCTAGTTGTGAAAGGACTGCTCGTACCAGTTTGTCAGTATTGGTAGGCATGGCTGCATCACTTTCTTGTCTCCATGCTTTGACTTTAGCCCACCATTCTTCAAACTTGGATAAGGAACCATCGAATGTTCCTGGGTCAGCTAGTAGTTTCGAGATTTTAGGGGTAGGTACTGCTCCTGCAGCTTGAGCTGTCGCTAGCTGGGCTTGTAGAGTGTGTACTTGTCCACTCATTAGATCACATGCATTGATTATATTAGTGATCGCCGCTACTAGTACTGGGGCTCCTGCTGTAAAGTCTACCATGCATTGGTTGACTGCAGTGAGTATCCTGTCTTTCATGAGTTGTGTGGTCATAGCTTACTTTTATTGCTTAATGGACTTAGGCTTGATTGCTTTAGCTTTCTTGAGTAGCTTAGCATAGACGGATTTCTTTGGATATGCTTTTCCAGATTTCCTCTTAGCTAGTTTGTCTATAGATTCCTGGAATCTTATCTTATCCTGCTTAGATAGATTCTTATGACACTTTACGGAATCCAGCATGTTAGTTGTCATCAACAATCGTGTTATGTTGACTAAGCGGTGCAGTCATGATAGAGTTCTGATCGGAATCCCTTTTGATTTCATAATTGGGTGGCAGAGATCCTGGATAGATTTGATCCAGTTGATCTAAATCTTCTAGGGGTTCGTTAAGCTCTCTTTCAAGCTTGGGGTGCTTGTTCTGTTCTCATCTGAGTCTTTCAATTTGTTCTCATCTATCCCTTAGTGCTATGAACCAATCTCTGTGGATATATTTTGTTACTAGCCTACAAGTCCCTGTAACATAAAGGTTTCCTAAGGTCTCTTTTTCAACACAAAGGAGGGCAGCGGCTATTGGTACTACTATCTGTACCTCTATGCCAACAATGAGTAGGAGGAGGGGAAGGAGATAGTGAAGGAGAAGAGGGGGTGGAGCTAGATGATAGAGATGATTTGAGCCTCTATCTCTTTGGAATGGGTTTCCTTGGTGGAGGCGAATCTGCGTTCCTACCTCTTTGTTGTGTGTGACCAAATTCAACTCCTTCTTGAATAATATCCTCAAGCTGTTGCAGGAGGAATGCTTTAAGCAAACAGTTAGTGATACTGTGTCTGTGTGGAGTGAAGGGAGTGGAGAATCCAGATCTGAAGATCTCTTGTTCGATAAGGCAGTGGCAGACTGGTGTCCAATCAACTGCTTCCTGCAGTTGCGGGGGCAAGTGTTGTGGAGTTGTGTTAAACTCCCTTAGATCAGGGTATATGACATCCTGACCACTGGCGAAGTGGACTGGGTCAGCAAGGTCCGTGAAGGTGGGGTTGGGGCTTCTCCTTGTAAAGGGAGAGAAGCAAGGCAGCGTGGGGTATTTGATGTATGGGTTGAACACTGCTGGGGTAAGGGGTACTTCGACGTCCTGGTCAAAGGCAATGAAGGGTTCTAGTGTGGGTTCCGAAATGTGCTCCAGAAAGTATGCGGGGGAGTGGGTCCTATATGAAGCTAGCTCGTCTAGCTCTTTGCACTGATGGAAGTAATCAGATGCGTCATCACTGAAGTCAGGCCAGAGGAGGTCCTTGATGTGAGGGTAACTTAGTACCTCTGGTTCGGACGCAGGGTAGTGAAGTGAGGGGGTCTTTTCCTTGACTTTCACGCTATATTCCAGGATTTCCAGACTTGACTGCCAAAATGCAACAGCAGGGAGATCTTGGGGTGGAGTGGCAGTGGGGAGAGCGGGGAGGATGGGTTGCTCAGGCTCCAGGGTTGGACTAAATGCCTGGATAGGGTCATCCCAATCAAGGTGAACCTCTGGTTCTGGTTGTTTGGGGTTTGTGCCCTCAGGTAGACCATATAGTGTGCAGTTGCCTCTATGATATGCGAAGGTGTTGTGCACCTGATCTAGAGCCCTCCCTCTTGTCCTGTGCAAGAAAGGGATCAGAAGCTGATAGAAGGGTTGCATCACTAGTCAATGCTTTAGTGTATGCCTCGATCTGTAATCAGTAGCCTTGATGCTTACTGATGCAAAGATATGTGGGTGGGATGATAGGCAGTGGCAGCATGGTGTGTGAGGCCTGCTGTGGATCAATAAGGAAAGTCTTGTTCAAGTGAAACGACCAGACTCACTGAAGAGCTGATAGTCTTCCTTGGCACAAGCAGACTCTGTACAAGTGAAGCGGTTAGTTGCTCTGATGAACTAACAACCTTTCTTGGCATAAAGGGAGCAAGGAATCAGTGAACACAGGGAGAATGGGAAAACTCCAAAGTGAACAAGACTGGGGAATGCCAGTCATTCACTTGGGCCTTTATATACTATTCTAAGGTTTACACATGTTGTAGGTAGATCTAAGATATCCTGTGTCTTATCTATCATAAGGAATACATGTGTGTACTGCCCAGATAATTGGATCATACCCTAGAGGACGAAGGTGAGTCATGGGGAGTCAGAATGTACATACATGAGAACGAACATGAGGAATACATGAGGACATGATAGGAGCATGAGGTAGAGATAGTGTATACATGAGGTTTCCATGAGGCAAATAAAGGAGTGACTATCTATGACTCATTCCTAGTTGATTCAACTAGTCGTGACTCATTTGGTTAGTCATGACTCAGTAGTAATCACTAGGCGTGACTCATCTAATGTCTGTCATGATCATTAGGGTTCGTATCCTAATGTCAGTCATGCTACTTACTACAAAGTGAAGTGTACGAAATGTGAAGTAACTACTAAGGATGAAGGAAACATAACAATCAGTAGATTCTAGCTACATGGGAGTTGGAATCATTCTCTCCCAGCTGGATGAACATGGAAGGAAAAGACCATCATACTATGGATCTATTCCCTTCTCTACCACAGAAGCTACATATTCCCAACCTAAATTGGAGCTGTTTGAACTATTCCAAGCCATGACATGTTTTCGCCTCTTCATCATAGGTGTCAAGAATCTGATAGTAGAGGTAGATGCTAAATACATCAAGGGAATGCTAAATGGACCAGAACTACAGCCCAATGCCATTATTAATCGATGGATACAAGGTATTCTCCTCTTTAACTTCAAACTAGTACATGTTCCTGCTACTAAGTTCAAAGGGCCTGATGCCTTATCTAGAATACCTGTTGACCAGACTCAAATCCCCAGGTATGATGACAGTGGATTAGATGATTTAGCCCTATATCAAGGGCAAGATCAGGCCAACTCCCATGAATCCTTACCCATAATGGTAGATTGCATGCTCAATACCAGTACTCCATGCTACAATGCCAGTACTGCAAAGCCTGAAGCTACTTTGGCTAATATCTATGAGCATCTCACCAATCCAAATCCCCAACCCACTACTAAGGACTTTCTCAAGAAAGTGGACAAATACTATGTTCAAGCTGGCAAAATGTTCAAGAAGATTGTCAAAGGCACACCACTCCAAGTCATACTTGACAGAGATAAATGCCTAGATCTAATGACACAAGCCCATGAAGGCTTAGGACATCATGGTATTAAACCTACTTGGGAAAATCTACATCAACAATTTTACTGGCCCACAATGCAGAAGGATATAACTCACCATGTGAAGTCCTGCCATGAATGCCAGATAAGAAGCACACATATGTAAGGCCCATATGCCTAATGCTCAAGGATATCACTATATTGTAGTTGCAAGAGATGACTTGACAAAGTATGTTGAAGGTCATGCTTTAAAGCAAGCCAATGCTCATGCCATTGCAAGATTCATACTAGAAGACCTCATCTTTCGACATGGATACATAGGTCAGATAGTTACAGATAATGGACCCAAGTTTCAGGGAGCAGTCTCCCAACTACTGAAACACCATGGGATATCACAAATCTTCATCTCCCCCTACAACTCACAAGCAAATGGTGTTGTAGAGCAGGGACATTTTGCCATATGAGAAGCTCTAGTTAAGGCTTGTGAAGGTCGCATTAATGACTGGCCAATTAAACTACGAGCCACTCTATTTGCTGACAATATTACTATCAGATGGTCTACTGGATATTCAGCTTACTACCTATTGTATGGGATTGATCCAGTACTTCCCTTTGATCTAACAGAAGCTACATTCCTTGTAGAAGGCTTCAGGAAACAACTTACAAGTACTCAGTTACTTGCATTACGAACTTGTCAGCTTGAGCAACGTCAGCAAGACCTTGACAAAGCCACTGACACACTGAAACATGCTAGACTTCAATCTAAACAACAGTTTGAAAAGCGCTTTGAAATCAGATTAGTCAAAGATTCCTATCCTCCAGGAGACCTAGTGTTAGTACGAAACTTTGCTATTGAGAAGGAATTGAATAAAAAGACCAAACCTCATTACCTAGGACCATACCAAGTCCTACATCAGACTCAAGCTGCAAATTACATACTAGCAGAACTCAATGGAGCCCACTGACCTGCACGAAAATTATATCATGCTGAGTCATGTACATATCCTATGACCAAGCCCTTCTGGCTATAAATAGCTAATACCATATGCTATCATCCCTCCAAGTTTTGTTTGATCACCATAATCTGTTCCTGAGATATTCACAAATCTTTGAGAACCACTCCAGATTGACCATTAGTATCATGAACACTAATTAGACTAGCATAATTTATGTAGTAGGCACAAATCACATGCTCTCAGGTCACCTGACTGTATAGCCACTAAAGCACATGACCACTGCCTTACTTAGAGTGCTGCCATAATTGCCACTCAGATACAGCCTTGGATAAATAAGTGCATATCATTCCCATGGACCCTTAATTAGACCAGATTTGTCTTGGCCCAGAAAGAGTCAGATTAAATCTAAGGTTTAGATCTCAAGTCCAAGGTTATACACAGCCTCATTAAACCTGTGCAGTGATGACCCTGAGCACTGCCCAGCATAGCCTACTGAGGCTATGCCTGTCAATGTTGACATGACAACCATTCCCATCATCAATGAATGGCATAATTAGCTTATGCATTGCCTCTGTGATTCCCATGCCTACACAGCCTCCTGTAAAGTAGCATTAAAGGAGGGCTGATGTGCTGATAAGATAAGGTAAGATCCCCCCCTCAGAGCGGAGATTAGATCTTCACAAAGGATTAGATAATAACACTTATACTAGTTCAACCTTGTGTACGCTCTTCCCCATCTTTGGCCTAGCACTAAAGCAGAAAGCTAGTACTAAAGAGGAAGGCTTACTAATCAGGCACTTACCTGATTATATAAGCTACACTTACTGGATAGCCACTACAGCAGAAAGGCAATCGTAACCTAGATAAGTCTAATCTAGAAATATCTAGTAACTGTTAACGCACACTAGCACAAATCAGCACTCCAGTTTCCCAATAAAGAGGTTTATTACTAAGCCTTATTGAGTGTGAACTGAGTGAACCTTATTCGAATTTTCTCACACTTTTCTCTACCACATTTGGTAACTAACTCTCGCACAAATTGCCTCTTGACATTATTCTCTAAATAAGTCTTGCTAGGCTTATTATAACTCAACAGCTGCCAGGCAATAGGATCTGACTATCTCAGAAATTACTACACCTGGTAACCTTATTACTAAGACTGCCCACACAGCCACAGCACACAGCCACAGCTCCTGCACTTCAAGAGGAAAGGTATACTAAAATCTAGACCTTTACCAGTCTTAGTGTGATTAGCCATTTATTTTCACCACCTTGCTAATAAAGATTAGCATCCTCAACACCACAAGCTAGGAAAAAGCCAACCCTATTCTCTGAATAGATTATTTGAGATTGGAAGAACGACCAGGGAGCCAATTAGCTAAGTTTCTCACTCACTCACTAGCAACACTATTGTTTGATCTGGTAGATGCATTGTCCATCACCAGCTTATAGTTAGATTGGGCCCAGAGGGAAGATCGAAGAGTCCCCTAGCATCCATTCATCTTTTCCTGACAAACGACAGCGCATTGATGACTTGGGTGAGTTGGCAAAGTTCAGAGAGAGTTGGAGGCTTTCTGACACAAGAGATCTCATCCTTAATGTGATTGGGGAGGCCATTGTAGAAATGATGCCAGAGGGCACCTTCTCTATAACCCTGGACTTGCAAAGCAATCTGGTTGAACTCTACCACATACTTGTTGATGTGTTGACCCTCTTTCATAAAAAGGTGATTGAGTTGGTGCTTTGCATCTCTGACAGGATCATGGGGTCCAAAGTTTGTTTGGAGTTCAAGGACGAACTCTCAGAAGTTGTCCATCCATGCTGGATGGAGTGCTGATTCTCCATTTAAAGGAGGTCAGGCTTGAACCATTCTAGGGCCATATTCTTTAGATATGACTGTGCAAAGGTAACCTTGGCACAGTCCATACAAAAAGCCTTCAGACAGTCCTGGAAGTTGAGTTCACATTGTACTAGGAAGACCCAGAGTTTTCGGGGATCGGTCCTATCAAACTGGTTGGGCTTCCAGACTTTAGTGGGGGGGTAGCTTCAGAAGTACGTTTGAAGGAGCGAGCGAGATCCCAGATTGCATCTGCCAGCTGAGCAAGTGTGTCATGGGGAATCTGCTCATTGTCTGAGTCGAAGGAGTCATTATGGAAG
>JBBPOB010000963.1:0-11728 GCA_038091275.1 Tylopilus subfusipes | reverse complement strand
TCTTCCTCCAAGCTGAGTGAGTGACTTGGCCATTTGGTAGTAGTAATTGTGCCCACTTTTGGAAATAAGGAAGATCTTGGCCTGTGGGTAGATAGTTGTGCAAGGCCTGAGTGAGTGGGCCATCTGAAGAGACAGGATATCTGGAGCACTTCTGTAGCAGGACAAAGCCATCATCAAGATCAACAGAGCCGTATATGATGAATTTAAGGGGGGAATCAAGCTCCAGCATCATAGCAAGCAAAGCATTGACCTGAGAATGTTGCACACCTTTCCAAGTGAGATTGGTATAGGATTTGGGGGGTTGGTGAATTTGTTGACCCAAATTACCAAGCATTCTCTCCATCATCCACTGTGCATATCAAATCGGTGGACCCTTCTATAATGCCTCAGGGACAAGATAAATCACCTGGTGTACAGCAGGATGAATGAAGTGGATTCAGTCATGGCACAGCTGATAGTGCATAACTTCAAAGTCACATTCCCATGAACAAAGCAGCACATGAGCATTGAGAAGCTGCTCATGGGTCAAAGAGTATTGGCACATGATCTGAAATCCACAAATAAGTTGACAGTAATTGGACCAATACTTCAAGGGGAGGATGTTGTAGAGAAGGAGAGGCACAATACCAAATGTGTATAACTGGAATTCCCAGGTCTTGTATTGCATGTTGATTTTTTCAGTGATGTTGCACAGTTTGCAATCATAGGAGCCAGGGAGATATTTTCTGACAGAAGTGACTTCATTTCCATGGAATGTTCAGATGTCCTCATTCATAAGCACCACCCAATCCCAGGACACCTTGTCATCTCTGGGAGAAACATCCAATTCACCATGGCAAAGGACAATAAGCAGGTCAGAGAGGTTGCCTACCAAGTGCATGATGTCCACTGTCACACAAAGTGGGACACCAAGAGAGCAGGAAAGGCTGAGGCCAAGAATGAGAGGGGGTTTCATAAGGCCAGTTTTAGTTCTCATCTTGTCCCATTGTGTTTGATTAGGGACCAACATGATCTTGCAGAGGTTCTGTAAATAATCTGATGAGCCGCCAGACAGGATATTGAAGACATTGATGTCTGCATGATTGCTCCTTGCTGGGACCAGGTCTCAGGAACATAAGAGAACTGGGTAGTACTAGTGACCATGTTGCTTTCGCCTGCCTGGAATGCTGCAGTACAAGTGGCAACCATTCTTGCTGCTGTGCCCCACCATACCATCAAAATAAACTAAGCCAGGGCCATCAGCAGTTGTGAAAAGTAGATAGACATGTAAGAGATACTGTGAGTTGGTGATGGGATTCCAGATGGCCAAGCCTTCACATTGGATTGCAGCAAGATGGTGCATGCCAGGGAAAAGGAAGGAGTCAACATTTTTGGGCTTCTTGGGGCCCTGAATGAAACTGCCTGGGAGGACATTGAGCTTGCAATAACAGCTGTTGGAAAAGAGATTTCCTATAATCCAAATGTACATCCAACAATCAGATTCTTTGCTCTAATAGAGCTGTGCACTGTCTAGGGACACCATGAGAACAATATCATACTGTGTGATGTCGCCATCCAAAATGGCACCGAAAAAAATCCCATTCCATGATGATATCATCTATGATGGGGATATGCAGTGATTGGCTAGCAATGATGCTGCTAAGTACCTCCTGCATTTTCTCCCAAAGGTATGTCATTGTGCTTGCACTGGCAGGGTTCTGATAATGTGCTTGAAGCTGTGGACTGATCAGAATTGTTGTAAATTGCTGAGCAGGAGTCTTGACTCGATCACTTGTTCCTTGAAGCTTTGCCTTGTTCCAATGAGAGGTTTGACAGGTAGGGCATTCATCCAAGTCACTATATGGACCAGTGAATGCAAGGCAAGTGTTTGGACACATGTCGTGAAGGATCAGTTCAACCCCAGTGTATGTGTGAATGAGTTTCTCTACATCATAGAGACTGAGCATCTTCCCCATGCCAAGAACATTGACATACGTCTGGTTGAAGGAGTGGGCAATGGTTTCATAAGATGCTTGAGAAGAATGCTCAAGTGCGAGATAGGATGCGATGCTGTGATGAACCGCAGGATCATCTATGACAAGGGGAACATTTGGAGGGTGAAGGAGGCAATTGAGAGCATCAGGGGATAGGCAGGAGATAGGATCTGTGGTCAAAGCATTTGCAAGTGCATATATATACTCCATGGTGTGCTACATAGGCTGGAATGTTGCAGTGGAATAGAGGGCATCAGTGTCAACATCTGGATGAGATCTACACTTGCATTGTATGAGCCCACAAAGTCATTCAAATATGGAAGAAATGGGATGAGTGCTGGAACTCTCTTCATGCATGGGATGAGGAGGGGAGTCAAAATAAGGTGGAGGAGAGTCAAAATGAGGAGGGGAGTCAAAATGAGGAGAAGTTTAGAGGAAGGCTTTGTGAGTAAATGGTGACAAGATAGCATGAAAGACTCACATTGTTGCCCAAGTCTCCTTGATGCCCCCATTTCTCAGAGGCCATAGTATCCTACACATCAACATCCCATGCCCTCTTTTGTACAGGGAGAACTTAGTTGCATCAATGTGCAGGCATCCCTCTGCATCCAATGGACATCCCACTGAATTTCACCTCTTGCATTTGTTGTCTTTCTTCATTGATTTGAGCCTCTTGAAGATGATGATACCAGATTGTGGGAGAAACCTGGTGAAGGAGTCCATAGTTGTAACTTGAGCACACACAGGTGATCTGAACTCACTCAGTGGGAGGCTCAGGGGGAGGGGGCTTGGTGGTGTCAACATCCATGGAGCAGTTGAAGGAGTGGCAACATGGCAGTGTGGCTTCATACAGTTTGCAGCATTGGCAAAATGTATGAAAGCACACTGCCAGATTGCCAATTTCCATTGGCAGGCAGGTAGAGCAGGTCAAAAGGCAGAAGCCAACAATCAGATTTGGTAATCATAAACAAGCAGATAGGAGGAGGTAAATTTTGACAAATACATGAGGTAACATATATGTGCAGTGGAGAACATGGTCAGTTTTCACTGGGTTTGAACACTGGATCGGCAGACTGGTAATCACATTCAACAACTGCTATGAGACTGAGAAACCAGTTATTGGGAATTATTGATTGGCTTTGAACACAAAACTGGATCAGCAGACTGGTAATCACAGTGTTAGAATTTCAAACACCCAGTAACTATTGACCAATGTGAAACATATTCATATATGATAGTAGCGGGTTTTGCCACGGATGCTGGCATGTCGCTGTTAATAATATTACGTTTCAATAAACAGGTGGCCAAGAGGGAAAAGGAAATATGAATGTGCCCATTGACAAAGGCAGACGGATACATGTGACAGACCAAGGCGAGCTGTTCCGATCCAGAAGCGGGTCAATGGAGGACAACGAAAACAGGCTAGCGCGGCGATTGGCCACAGATTGGAAATCCATTATCCGAATAATAATAATAATAATAAAATTCTGTCGGGCCGAGCAGTTTAGCTATACACGGGAGTAATTTGTAACGCCAACTGCTCGACCGTCACAAGACTCTCTCACCACAGCTCACACGGCCTTCCCGTCGTCGCCTGCCACCATCGTCAACGACGACAAGCCCATCTCGCAGGGCTATAGCCCCCCGTCGCCCACGGATCACCCGGTCACCTCGGTCGCATCATCAAGGAACCGTGATTGTTGCACTTTCAACGGATTCTGCCCGTGAAAGCCTTCTTGGACTTCCACTTTTTGGCTCCTCTTCTTCCGCTTCCAAAGGATTGATTATATATCCCTCTCATTTATCGTGGTAATTCCCCATTACTCCCTCCTTTCTGGTAACCCATGCTGGCCACCTTCCCCGTCCCCATCCTCTCCGTCACGACAGAGGCTGTCAGGGATCTCCAGGGTCAGGACGTGCTCTGCGGTCTCTGGACAGGTGAATTCTTATAACACAGTCTATTTCAACACAATCTCTGACTTTTTCTCTTTTATCAGTCTTTACAAAGTGCAAGGAGTCCGTGCAAGATGGCCGCCGCCTAGAGAACATCTCGTGGCGGTTGTGGTATCGCGAGCTTTTTCAGACACAACTCTCCTGCCAGCTGCCCACCCCGGAATCGACCACTCCTCACCCGAAAGATGAGCGATCCCACTCCTCGTACTTCCCCGCCCGTGCCGACGAGGTGTCACCCAAACACCAGGGTAAGCGCCTCTTCCCTAAAACTGTATAGTACAGCTCGATTTAGTCATCGCTCATTCCCTGCCTTTCTTGTAGTCCATTCATCCGGGCTACCGTCACCTTCTGATCAGGCATCGCCATCACCGTTGTCACCCCCAATTCCCACTATGGTTCTCCCGTCAACACCGGAACGTCCACGAATATCTCCGCAGGGTCCAGGGTCGGTCGTCCCTCTTGGCTCGTCCACCCACGGCAAGTCAATGCCTTGCGTCGGGCGTTTGATTGTTGAGATGTTACCGAACCATATTGTTATTCCCCAGTGCAAACCAACTCCGGCTACCACCACAACGGCAGTATTGTCAACGCCTCCGCCGACAGTGCAGCCATCTCGGTCTTGTGATCTGAACGTACCCTTTGTTCATCTGCCCACGACTGTGGAGACACCATTTCCCCGTGTCGTCGTTGTGAATCCAACCCCACATCCGACCCCGCCCACGACGCCAATATTACATGATGACACACCAGGCGCTCCACAGCCGCCATCCACGTTCCTTTCACCCCCTTTGCCTCCACCCGCGCTCCGGCCGATAGTTGCATCGGCGGAAGTGCATGCACAACATCGATCACAACCGCCCCATCCGCTGACCCCCGGAGAACTGTCGTCGTCCCATGACCGGTCCGGTATTGCAGATACCGGTTCGCTAGCACGGCAGTTAGATCGTCAGTTTTTCTTCCAACAATCTCCTGCAGATGCCTCGTCCGAAAGGGGAGACGGTTCGACCGCGAGTGGAGAGTCACCGTTTGACTTGTTCGCAGCGAGTAGCGCTACATCAAGCCAGGTGAAGAGCGTCCTGACTGATGTGGATGTGGGTGATAACAGTGATGATCACGAGGGAGAGGAGCAGGACGAAGAGGACGACCAACGACCGACGACCGCCGCGGCAGGGACCAAGGCGAGACATCCTGCGCAAGGTCGCCAAAATAAGCCGAAAGGGGGAAAGGAAGTTGGGAAGCGCCCCCTAGTGAAGCGGGCGCATTCGGCGAAACACGTTGCACCATCGATGGTCAGGAAGCTGTCGGCACAGCAGCAGCAGCATTTCCAACCAGAGCGGCATGCGGAAAAGAGGGGTGCGACGTTTAATATTGGCTCGGGATCCTCGAATGGGTCGAAGTCAGCAAATGGTTCGACATGCAAGGGTCATGCAAAGTCTTCCTCCATGGTCAATGGGCTCACGGCAACTCAGCCATCCAAGGTGCTTCCTTTACAGGCACACCCCCCTGTCATACCGAAAGGATTCAGTGGTCATATCGCTGTTGGAAACAATGCACCGAATGGCAACGCGAATGCGGATGGAAATGTGAAAGCGAATGCCACAGGGAACCTGAATGGCAGCATAAATGCCAACGCCCAATCGCGGAAGACGATTGTTGTCGCCAATTCGTCCTCGGAAGAATACGAAACGACGGATGGGGAAGACTCTGAAGAGTGGGCCTCTGAGGAGATGGACGCAGAGGTAAAGTCGCGCGAGGCAGAGGAGACTCGATTGCGCTCAGCCGCGCTGGAAGCACAGCGCCAGCGCGAGCTGTTCACAAAAGTTCCCAAGCGTTCGTACTCAAACCTCAATCGCACGCAATCAGGGCTTTTATCACAGTTGATGAACCCCGATCCTGCAATCTTCCCACCGGACCACCCGTATCGGATTACTCGGTCGTCAGCTGACATCTCACGTCAGTACGAGCACCCGCCGCGTCCGCCTGTGCCACAAAGGAGTTGCAGCGCGTATGCTCCTCCGCGATTGTCCACGAGCAAGAGTGCGGCAGCGCTCCCGATGGCGGCACAAATCACTGCTGTCAGCAGCTCCAAACTGCCATCTTCGTCTGCTATGAAGCGGAAGAACAGCGAGAAAAACGTTTATCGCCCTAAGGGACCACCCAAGGAACAGGAGATGGAAGATGACAGTGGCGACGATGCAGAGGACAAAATCCAGATTTCACAGAGCATTGCTCAGCAGAAGTTGCAGGCGCTGATGTCACGTCGAACTTCGGAACGCAGCACACCGTCTCATCTCATCCAACCTGTTGCTATGGAAGCGGGTCCGGGCGTGTTGAACTCGGTCACCGCCCCTATCCCGCTCGGCCATCCGTATAATCTTCCCGCACCTGCCCTGCCGATGACGCCTAGGACTACTCGCCGACGAATGCTCAAGACAGAGCTGTCGGAGAGTATGCGACGACAACTGCTCTGGGAACGTCAGGTCAGCAGCAACACCAACTCTACTCTCGTCGCGCGGAGAGCCAACCAAGGGTTGGGTGGTCTGCGACCACTGACCTCGGCTAGCAGCGATGGCATCAAGGACACACCGACGAGAGCTGCGGAAGCACAGGACAAGGACGAACAAAGGCGTCGTGCCATGGCGCGGAACCGAAGTTGGGCCGACGACTACCACTATTCGGGATGGTAAATGCATTGTTTCGATATGCTTCTGGCCTACCACATCGGATTTTCTAATTATCTGGTCATCTTGCACTGTTCTGTTGTTGCATCACCTCGTTTTCGGTCGTCATCCATCGTGCGGAACTTCTTTTGCTTGTTGATCTCATGCTGCTGTCGCTGTTTTCCCAATTCTAGCATACGGTTGTTCACTGCCTGTGACCAGCGCCTCTGGGATTCGGGTTGGTGAGTTGGTTTGGTCCCCTTCCCTTATACCATTGGTCGCACATGTCCAATCCATATTATCGTTTCACGCTTATCCACTCGCATCCGGTCACATGTTTTTAGTTCCACATATTCCCACTGTCGATTTACGATGTACCAATAGTCCTAGTCAACCCTCGCTAGTATATAGTCTTTCTAAGTTTTTTCTTTTCCTTCCACGAAAGCCCTTCTTTTTTCCCCCTTGGATCGGTCGTTCATTTGTTGAATGCTGTTTTTATATATGGTACCCTACGCGTCTCACTGTCATACTTTTGTGCCTCTGGATCGTGCGCTGGCTATCGTACGCTTTTTTTGGGGGGGACATGGCTGTTTTAATTGTAATAGTGCTGTTGCTGATACGGTCGTATGATGCCGGAGTCCACGGCGAGGCGAACTGGTGACTTAGCGCCACCGCCTTGACACCTCAAGCTGCCATGTTAGGATCGGTGAGGGGATTCTCTGTGGATGTGGAGTCACTGCTGGATGATAGACGGCCAGGTCATGATGCATGATGGACTATTAATAGATCGTGAATAGCCTGATCCGATCGTAAAACACGAGGATGGCTGCGCCAGTGGAACTGCCATCGCTGCTATGCTCGGCGGCGCCAGGGCGGCGCTCGGCTGACACGTGGTGGGGGGGAATGACAAGCTGCCGTCTCATTACTACCGTCGCTGTCGGCCACCTTGGCAATTCTTTCGTGGGGGCTGTGTCTACCCGGCGGCGCCAAATCAGTACCAAACACACCCCCTTCGTTGACGCCTCTCGGGGCCCTGCACGCACGACGCTGACCACAGAAAATCAATTTTCGCGACAATGTCTTCAGCCGAGGAGGACTACAACGACCTAGACAACTCGTCGGCCACCGCCCCTGATAGCAAAAAACGGAGGGTCCAGCGAGCATGTGATACGTGTCGTCGCAAGAAGAGTCAGTTTTCCTCTACCCTGGCGTGTTCGGTAAGGATCGAGATCACTGACGCCATTCTGTTTTCCGTTCCTTGTTGTTCCTTGCCGTTACCCGTGTATAGTCCGATGTAAGCATCCGGACCCCTGCTTCTGCACAAGCCTGAATGTGGTACTTAAGGCGACGGCAGCCAGATGCCGGGAAACCGATGTTCGAATTGCATCGCATATAGCTTCGAGTGTACGTATGTCGAGGCTGCAAAGGTGTGTGTCAACCCCTCGGTGCCCGGTCTCCACTTTTGACGTGGCTCTGTCCTAGAAACGTGGCCCTCCAAAAGGGTTTGTTTCTCCCGCCGAATTTCGAGAACTCGCTAATCCGCGTCTCCCCTTCTTACAGATATGTGGAGAGTCTAGAGAATAGGCTAGAAAAGATGGAGAAGCTCCTCCAAAAGGTACGTTTATCCTTCGAGATGGTCTTACACCGGAGCATGCCTGAACGTCTTCTCTTTACCTCAAAAATGTTAGGTCTGTCCAGATGCCGATTTCTCGCACGACCTGGGGGGTGGCCGGATAGATCGGGAGACCTGGCGGAAAGGCAACATTGGTGCTTCCACTTCAACGCATGTCATGAGCGCGACGTCCGCCACGTGTAACAGCGCAAATAACCCTCTGGAGGATCTCGTACCGAGTGACGATGAGGATTTCATCACGTTGCGCCTTTCCGAACGCCTTCAGTCAATGAATCTGAATCGTATGCGGACAAGATTCCTTGGCAAGTCGAGCGGGGTGATGCTTGTACAAAAGGCAATAGATCTGAAGAAGGAGGTTACCGGGACCGAAGAGATTCCAAGACGTTTGTTCCGCCCAATGGAAGATGAGTGCTTTCCGGTAAGGTCAAACGATCCTGATTGCATTGCATACGTCTTGATCGCTCTCTCAAGTGGGAACGCGCGGCTAGGAACATCCAAGAGCCCGAGTACATGTTCCCTGACAAAGAATTGGGCATGAGGCTTGTGGATCTCTATTTCGTCCACACGAACCCTCTGGCCCCTCTCCTGCACCGGCCCACCTTCGAGAGTAGCATCATGCAGGGCGTCCATTTACGTAACTCATCCTTTGGTGCCGTTTACCTTTTAGTGTGTGCAGTTGCTTCACGTTATTCGGATGATCCTCGCGTTTTCTTGGATAACGTCGAAGGTGGACTGTTGGAACACTCGGCGGGATGGAAGTACTTTGAGCAAGTGCAAATGGTGAGGAAGACTTTACTTGGACCACCCTGCTTGGAGGACTTGCAGATTTATTGTGTAGGTGTCCTTGTTCTCTTTGGCTTCACTGGGCTTCACGGTCGTAGTTGTGTGTTCTGTTCTTGCAGGGGACGTCGGCCCCCCAAGCGTGCTGGACGATTGTTGGGATAGGCATTCGGCTGGCACAAGATGTCGGTGCTCATCGGCGCAAATCGTACAGCGAGCAGCCTTCCGTAGAAGGTGAATTGTGGAAGAGGGTGTTTTGGTAAGCCTGCCAGGTTCTTCTTGGGACATTCACTTACTAGAGTCTTGCATTGTATTGTAGGGTGCTTGTTTTGTTTGATCGTCAGATGAGCTCGTCGTTGGGTCGGCCATGCGCTATCCAAGATGAAGAGTAAGTTGATCTTCACCTTTAGTATTGCTGTGCTTGTGATCGATCAGTCCTTTTCAGTTTCGATCTCGATTTTCCTATCGACTGCGATGACGAGTGCTGGGAACACCCTGATCCACAACAAGCATTCAAGCAATCCCCCGACAAACCTTCAACGATTTCCTTCTTTATCAGCTTTCTCAAACTTAACAACATACTGTCGTTTGCTCATAGAACGATCGTATGTTCCTTTTTTTTGTTGTGTTTCTGACAGCTGACAGTATTACGTAGTACTCCATCAACAAATCTAAGATCCTCTTGGGATTCGTTGGCCCACAGTGGGAGCAACATATCGTAGCGGAGCTCGATTCTTCTCTGAACAAGTGGATCGACGAGGTACCAGATCACTGTGAGTCTAAGCGCTGAGCATACCATTTATCTCGTTATCTAACAATGTATGTAGTACGCTGGGACCCTACTCGGGACACAAGTTCACCCTTCTTCATGCAGTCGACTGCGTTGTATGCGAACTACTACTACGTTCAGATATCCATCCACCGACCGTTCATACCCTCTCCCCGCAGACCCTCCCCTCTTTCCTTCCCTTCTCTCGCCATTTGCACTAATGCTGCTCGGTCGTCTAGCCATGTCATTGATATATACAGGAGACGTTCCAACGGATATGCGCCCTTCCTCCAAGTAGGGTACAATTTCGTTTCCTTGTGAGGTTACTGAGTTTGTTTGGCAGTTGCAAGCCTTTACTGCTGGGATCGTGCTTTTGCTAAATATTTGGGGAGGAAAGCGCTCTGGGCTTTCGACCGATCCATCAATGGAGATGGCTGATGTGCACAAGTGTATGGGGCTTTTGAAGTCTTGTGAGAACCGGTATGTGTTTTCGTTGAAGGGTTCCTTTGTCAAACGTGACCTTAGTTGTTCACTGACGTTTGCGTAGGTGGCATACCGCAGGAAGACTCTGGTTCGTGATTATCGACGGGATAGATTTATGACTCATCCAAAATGCCCTTACTAGGGATATTCTTTACGAACTTGCTTCCGTTGGGGATCTTCCTCTTCCTCAACCTAGCCCTCAAGGGGGGACGAAACGTGATAGGGATTCCGACAGTCCCACACAAGCTTCACTACCTGTATCAACACCAAAGGAGTCCCCTAGGACAATCGCCAGATCACGTCGGGTCACGCGCGACACCCACTCGCAGTCGCAGCAATCTCACCCGCAACAACCCCCCCCGCCACAGCCCCCACAATCATACCATCTACCGGTCTATAGCAACGACTTAGGGAGGCTTCCCCTGCACGGACAAGTAGATTTCCAAGGGACTGCATCTCCTGGGTCGATGTCTTCTGAGTCAGTACACTCGTCGGACATGTGGTTCTCGTCGTTGTCTGGCGGGACGCAACAACCTACCAGCCTAGGACCAATCACTGGACACAACTTTGCACACAGCAACGCGTACGCGATCGACAATCTATTCTTTGACCCGATGACGAGTCCCTACGGGGGTCTCCCCGCGCAACAAACGTATAACGCGGCCGTTCACAACGGCGGGAGGAGCCAACCGAACGACTTGCAAGCGTACATGGACGCTGGTGTGGCGGGTGGCGTGCAACCGTCGATACATATGAATGGGATGTTTGAAGTGGACCCGGACACGATTGCGATGTGGTCCTCTGCGCCGACTGGCTTTGGGTGCGTGTTTTTTGTTTGTTTGAGGATGTCTTGTTGAAGGTGATGGGACGGGTCAGGGTGAATGATTGGGGGGCGTACCTGTCGAACGTGACTGGGATGGCCCACCCAGATGGACACGCGGGGTCGGGGTCTCACGGGCAGCAAGGGCAATAAGGGCCATGAGGGCTTGCGAGCCCCGGTCCTTGTCATGCATCAATACCGCCATTGATGCTCCAAGGGTCAAGAAGGGAATATATGCGCGAGTGAGAGGATGATTATTTAGATGTGTGAATACCGGCACCCGCTACAGCTTTTACTAAGACCAGGACGGTTCGCAATGCCGAAAAAGTAACCGAGCTTGTTGTGTGGTAGTGAGCTTGGCTTGACATGCACTCAGCCATGCATGCCTGTGTTATTGAGGATGCCCTCCATAGCAATCTCCATCCCCCCTGGCAAACTTCTTGCAGATACAGGCTACCCATTATAACCACAACTTCTTGTTTCCTACTGTGGTATGTAATACTCCCTTGCCAAATGGGGCCATGCCAGTGTATGACATGTCTTTTTTTTTTCAATTTACCTGCCAGTGTATGTTTTAGGCCTTTGAGCCACAAGGAACTATTCAACTTGTGCCATACATGTGCTCAAAATATTGTCTTGTAAGTGCTGGTCTATTAT